>WSUA01000242.1:0-10729 GCA_019633455.1 Tulasnella sp. 419 | reverse complement strand
GACAGCAAAAAGCGCCGGGGAGTAACACGTCCCCTACGCAAAAGTACTTTGCGTAGGAGAGGAGTTACTCCCCGGCCTTTGTTGCCCAGCACCGTTGGTCGAGCGCGACCAAAGACGTTCGTTCCCGGGCCCTTGGTGATACCCCGGGTTGACAGAAGGTGTTATCACGCTCGCAGCACTGTAGAACATCCACCCACTCCAGATGCTACTTCTTTCAATCGTGGCCAAAGGCGTTCGGGCTGGGGGTCTTGATGATACCCCCAGTTACCAAAGGCGTTACCACGAAAGAGCTTTTCACAAGGAAGGGAATGGACGTTCGTGAAGAAAGAGTAAACCAATTGGAACGATGCTTTATACGTTTTGGGTGAAGCGGAGCTGCGGGATTTGCAGAGATGCGCGGGGAATTGTAATCCTCACGTGCACCTATATGGATCTCAAGAAGGAATCTGTCGTCCATGTCCCTCAAAATCTTTTCACTCTGGTAGTACATAGATGCTGATTATTTGTGCTCTGATATGCGTCTGTCTACTCTAATAGGATCATTCCAACAAGCGGATTTAGGGAGCTGATGCGCTTCGCTGACAGGTCCTTGCGTATACGTTTTCCAGGTTTCATGAATTCTGCGTTAATACAAGGACCCTACAGCAGATCGCTATCTCTAGTTAATTCACCAATGGAAGTGATCTTCCTTATTTCAGCGAGAATCGGCTTTTGCAACTCCTTCGCGTGCTCGGAGTCGATCAGCCGAGAACCAGTACTACTGCCATGCGATTCCCGGGTGATTGATATCATGGCTGTCCTTGGAAATTCACAGTAATATAACGTGATCAACACTCACATATGTGTGACTGCGCAGACAGTGGAATACCAACGGCGCTGTAATCTAATCGAACCCATAGACTTCATTGAACAGACCCTGAGTAGAGTGACAAACAAGACAATACCATGTTCATCTCATTTTCGACCATACCACTTGAGCTCGGCCACGGCACCTTAGCATCACGCGTCCCTCGGCATTCACAGCCCTTACACGAGCTGTACTCGCTCATTTCATATTTTCTTTAACCTTTATTCTAACATATAAGAGGCCGACCTTTCGTTGTTTTCGTACCCATGATTTCTCGTACCCTTGTGGTACGGCAAGCCAGAGTATCAATTGATAGGTGAGCAATGCGCATGTCCGCCGCAAGCAAATAGACGTTAACCACCTTCTTCATGATCATAGGGCACCACTGCTCAATCTCCGGTCCTCAGTACACTCTAATCGTCAACGATTGACCATATATGGGGAGCAGAGTAGCTATGCAGTTCGACGTCGGATGTACTCTCTTCCTGCTGAGGAACCCAACACCACGGCTCAAAAAATCATCCAGGACGAGCTAGTACATTCCAATGGAGGTGGTACTAATGGCACAAGAAAGGTCAAAGTTGGCCTTCATCCCGCTCCAAAAAAGGTTGGATTGGAGCCAAGAGGTCTACCAACGTCAACCACTTCCTCGATTCCGAACCCCCCAGAACGGCCAAAGCATGCAGAGACATCTTCAATAAATTCTCAATCCACCGAATCATTACCTGATTCAACGGTTTCGACTTCTTCGACACCATCGACAGAACCATCTACAACACATCAATCTAATTCTCACACCTTCAAGTCTGCATCTGCGATCCAGCTGGCGATTGAAGATATGCGCAAAGCAGCGCAACATGGAATTTTGAAACCTCCACCCGAGGACGCTGGGAGAATCAGGAAAACCTTTCATCAAGCGAAGGAGCTCTTTAAGTTCTATTTCAGGGGGATCAAGATGCTTTGGTTACATCGCAAGACCGTGATAGAAATAAAGAGCAGACTTGCTCAGGAAGGCCCATCCGTGCCGATGACACGGTGGGAAATGCAGTTCATCAGGACCTACGAGAATGATATGGTGAAGTAAGTTCTTATCACCTTGCAAAACTATTGATCGGTGCTAAACCCATTTGATAGGTTAGTACCATTCATTCTCATTTTATTGATTCTAGAGGAGATTCTGCCTCTGGTAGTATTATACATGCCGGGTCTCTTGCCATCTACCTGCATACTTCCCAGTCAGCTGGAGCGAATAGAGAGTAAAGCAGAGGATGACCGGAAGGTAGCGATTGCTTCTGTGAAGCAGTGGCTAGCACAGAACAACTTTCAAAGCAATCTCGATGATATACGCCAGGTCGATACATCATTGGTCAAGGAGATCTGCAGGTTTGTGCACTGTTTCCACTCCCGTCATTTCTGTCATGCTAAGCTATTTATAGGGTATTGGCTCTTTCATCAAGAGGCACCGTTGCAATGGCTCGTGCACGGATTGAGCGACATCTATCTTATCTATCCCAGGATGATGCCTTGCTGCAACGAGAAGGTAATGCCAAGCATTTATCAGAGCGAGATCTTCGGGTCGCCCTTTCTGAACGAGGGTTGTGAGTTGGATGTTATGCTCTTTTCGCTTTGTAAGACTGATGGACTTGACGCATCATAGTTTAACTAAGCAACTGGAAGAAGTGGAACTTCGGCCTCGGCTGGTCGGATGGCTTTCGGATGGAGGAGGGATAAATACATTGCTCGATCGCTTGCGGCAATCTTAGATAATCCATGACGTCATAGATCTTGCTTAATTCATAGGCAATCAAGAGTTTGATTTTGAATTGGGCCAATTAACCCCCTGTCTCAAAGCGAGCTTCTTCGGAGTTGGGCCTTGTATAATGCCTTTCTCCTCGAAGACGTTACCGACGTACATACAATGTACGGCGTATGTCACCAATGTAAGTGGCATTTTATTAACCTGGCGTGGTCTACCATCAACCACTTGCTGTTAAGTATCCGTTCCCGGCCTTTGCGCTGTCAAAGCGCCATGCTGGAAACATGGCTACATCTCTTCGCGTCATATACGCCAACGCCTCTTGGAGAGAGCTTACGATGGGCCCCCACATCGATCAGTCTTTGAATAACACGCTCTTGGAAGCCCTTTATGAGGAAGAGGATGGAAGATGCAGCATCAAGGGGGCGAAACGTTTCGGTGACTGGGTGGAAAACGTACAGGTACCGAGGGTTGAAAGCGTACATACTGGCTATTTACGTCCGGGCTGGCTTCCGGACGACGAACCCACAGTACAGCTTGACTTTGTTCGGACAGATATTGACAATTTTTATGTGATAACAACAGTCCCTCGGACACCTTTACCCAGGTATACCCTAGATTTAACCAAGATTCCGCACCCAGAGCCACCTACTTCATCCATCACAGCCATCAAGCGAGAGGCATCTGCAGCGCTGAAACTGAAGGATTTCCCAAGCAATCAATTTCCCGGAAGGTTCACGCCGAATACATCACCGACCACAGTCAACGCGCCACCACTGGTGCCTGAACGACCCTTAGAAGCTCCTATCCCAAATGATAGTGAGATGAAAAGGATGGTGGAGAATTATCCATGGCACACGACGTCGCTAGGACCGCGTTCTTCATGGCCATCTAGTCTCAATACTGCTCTCTCCTACGTCCTGAATTGCCCCTACCAGGTGCGGTTGTCTTTTTGTAATTCTGGATGTCCCGTAAATTGATATAATTGCAGAGTGCACTCTGGTGGGGCGAAGACATGATATTGTTCTATAATGATGTATATGCTGCCATGGCCGGAGTGAAGCACCCTGGTTCATTTGCTCAGAAAGGTAGTGTCGGTAAGTGATTCACATCGTTCAAGTTACGCCCGATGATTCTGATCAATTGCGCACATGCGACGTCTCATAGCATGGGCGGAAATTTGGAATTCATTAGGGCCCTTGTCGGATTCTGTTAAGCGTGGCAACGCTGTAGCCAAACAGGATGGTGAGTGAACGGCATTAATTATCTGGGTCGACTAATGAAGTTTTGCTTCGTCCGTAAATTTAGATCTCTTGTTCATGGACAAACTGACTGAAGCAAGACTCCCAGAGGAGACTTACCATAGCTGGTCCTGGGTATGTAGCTATTATTCATCATGATTCAAACCGCTCATTAAATTCTCCAGACTCCACTTCCGCGAGAGGATGGATCCTATGGCGGATGTATCAATGCAACATTTGAAACTACGGATAAAGTCATCTCAGCTAGAAGATTTCATACGCTGCGTGACTTCGGCGACAAAGTTGGTGAGCTCGTAGAGTTTAGCGTGTCAAACTCATATTTAATCGTGTATACTGGCCTTAGCTACTGCAACCACGATTGCTCAGTATGCAAAAGCATGTATGGATGCATTCCGGTCTAATGTTCAGGATATCCCCTTTGCAGCTATTTATCTGACAACAACGGAAGGTGCGGACAACTATGCCCGTGATTCCTTGGCCATCTGCTTAACGTATAACCGTAGCGACCGGAAAAACCCACGTCCCATATGGCCCATCTACTGTTGGTGATGGAGAAGCTCAACCTCTTCGCGTCTCCATCAAGCTGGCTGGGAGCATTGGTATCCCCGACGACAACACCGCAGCAATGAGGTGAGTTGAATGACTCGGGTGATAATCTTTCACTCTGGTTGATGGAACGGAATGATGGTCAGGTACATGGAAATCCTACTGGACCCGGCCACATTGGATCCCGTTCCCGTCTCCTCCCTAAGGAGTAAAGGCAGATATTTTGTCTCAAACCCGAATCTACACTCCACCAAGGCGTCTACAGTTGGGAAGAAACCCGAGACGCCGGACTATTTGAGAAACCACAAAATCTATAACGCTATTGGTGATACGCCTAGTCCTGCGAGCACTGTTCGACTACCATACCTAAGTGATTCGCCTTCTATTCACTCCGATTCCGCAACCATCAAACGGCGTCCTTCTACTGCTCTCAGTGAGCACACAAATTCGGACTCTGAAAATGGTGCTCTTTCTCAACATAGTGCCCAAACCGAAGGAGGAGGAAGAGCGGCCTCTTATTCAACATCATATTGGACAGCTAAAAGTGCTAATAGTCGAATTAGTCCCAGTGAAAGTGGTCCTAGGGGCTCTAGTGATCCGGGCCACAATGCTAATATTGAAAGCGAGCCGTTTGGGGTAGTGGGAGCTATCGCCCTCGAACCCCCTACTGCGTCATGGCCATATGTTTCTATCTTCAAGTCTAAAAAGTCACTTCTGTTCCCAGTATCACCTGAGTATGCCTCTCAGTTGGAGAAGAGAGGTTGGCGAGATACAGTAAGGGAATGCGTGGTTCTTCCCATTTATGGAGAAGACGAGGGCGTTCCAGCTGCCGTTGTTATTATGGCAGTCAATACAAGAAGGCCTTTTGATCAAGGTAGGAATCTATTGCTCCTTAAGGTGTTTTTGTTGATCATAGTTTCTGTTTGCTCCAACTATAGGGTATCGAACATGGATAGAAATCCTTAGATCCTCAATGAGCGCTAGCTTAACAGCTGTCCAGGGCCGAGAGGCGGAAATCAAACGAGCCGAGTGAGCCGAATCAATCGAGGTGCAATGCTAAGCTCAAGCTGACGGTGCTCTATTTGAATTGTAGGGCACTTGCTTCCTTGGACAAAGCGAAAACAACGTTCTTCAGTTCGGCTAGTCATGAACTCAGAACGCCATTGACCCTTATCGGTATGCCTGACCCGTTGTCATCGCCCTCTTCTATAGTTTTAACTTCCCGTTAAAGCTGGTCCCATTGAAGAGGCAATAGCTTTGACCTCAGAAAACAAAGTCAAAGACTTGCTTAAAATGGTGACGCGAAACGTAGCTCGGTTGACTCGTTTGGTGGATTCGCTCATGCAGTTCAGTCGAATCGAAGGTAGCACTCATTTACTCTCATTGTTTTTGTTTGAGCTCACGTGATAACCTCCCGATTCGCAGCTGGTCGTCTGGAAGGCAAATTCAGATTGCTGGATGTTGGAGCTCTTACAGCGGATCTAGCCGTGCTATTCAGAAATACCATTGAAAAGGGTCGAATAGAGGTGAGCCGAATCATGTTCTAGCTTCAAATGCTTTCTCATTCCCGAAATTTCGCTGTCGAAATACAGTATGTAATCGATTGCCAGAAGACTCGAGTACCTTCAACCTATATTGATGTAGACTTTTGGGAGAAGATCGTGTAAGTGAAAGTGATGGTTTCTTATCTGACTTTCATTGATCCACCATAATCTGCAGTTTCAACCTCATCGGCAATGCCTTCAAATGTGGGTTGATAGCTTCAGAGGCTGGAATAAGAAGTAGGCATTAATCACTGAAGGACCCTCGTATAGATACCATGGCCGGCACCATATACGTTACGACTCGATATACCAAAACTCACTTTGAGTTTACTGTCCGAGATACCGGTGTTGGCATTCCGGGTGAGTGAATAACATTAAGAGGCGATATCAGTGTGACCAATCACAAATGACCAGCGGAGGATCTCGACAAAGTTTTTGACCGTTTCCACAGGGTCGAGGTCAGTATGTGATTGATCTCGCTGCATGCCGCATCACTCAAATTAGATCAAGTCAATATCACGAAGTCACGAAGGAACTGGTATCGGTCTTTCCTTGACAAAAGAGGTAACGTTGGCAGGTCTGAATTTCGGATTGCTTCGAGTTGACACAGATGTAGCTTGTCGGGCTGCATGGTGGCACAATATCCGTTGAATCCAAACATGATACTGGAGATTCGGAGCGCGGTAGTACGTTCACGGTGTCAATTCGTAAGTAAGACATCTGCGTAGTGACATTGAGAGGTTTTCAAGCGTAATTTCGTCCGTAGCACTCGGAAAGGATCACCTACCCCGTGGTTGCATTGATGTCGGCTCAATTCCCGAAGGCCCGTTTGCGCAGCGTTCATATGCCAAAGACTACGTTGAAGAAGCCACTCAATGGAGTTTTGGCAAGTTGCCCAACGAGGAGACAACGCCCAGCGAGATTAGCGAATCAGGAGCAAGTGACGGAACCCGCAGCAGCGATCTGAGTTCGATGTATCAGTTCCAAAAGTCTGATCTTATACTGCTGGTAGATGACAGTAAGCCATGCCCATCTATAATAGCGGTGTTGGCCGGTGCTGACACATATGAAATCCCAGATAGCGATATCCGGAAATTTATCAGAAACATGTAAAGTCATTTGTTGGAGCCGTCGAACAAGCAAGCTCTGACTTCTTCATCTTTCACGAAGATTTGAGAAGTATTGCAAAGTTGCTGAAGCAGGCGATGGGAGGGAGGCTATGCAGAAAATACTTGCTAAACGACCCGACCTGGTGATCAGCGATGTTATGATGCCCCGTACGTGACTTTTAATTAAGACCTCCTGATTTGTCAGATCTAAACCATTCCACAGATGTCGATGGCATGGAGTTGTTGAACATGATCAAGACTCATCAAGACCCGAAGACTAGTCAGATTCCTATTATTCTGTTGACCGCCAAGGCCGGTGATGGTGAGGTTACGGTAAATGTCAATACCCCAGACTTGTCACGCTCACGCGTTTCTTTGCCCAGAGGCTCGAGTTGATGGCCTGGTGGGTTACTATTTGCTGCAATCCATAACGTGATGCTGATATAGCCCGTTCGGAAGCTGTCGGGAGCCGACGAGTGAGCTTGCCTTGATCACGTGCCTGGATTATTTAATTACTCCTCCAATTTTACAGCTACATCAACAAGCCATTCAAAGGCAGAGAATTGGTGGCCCGAGCCCATTTGCAGATCCAGTTAGGCAAGAAGAAAGCAGAACTTCAAGCACTCTACGAGTACGTAATACCATCTCTACCTTACAAGATTTCAGGAGATGCGAATTTTCTGCCTACATTACCAGAACGCGCAAGACTGAGTTACAGCTCCTTATGGATATTTCACCGGTCGGTATATTCCGAATGGACTCTAAGGGACAGATGACATACGGTGAGCGAGTGTGGTGGAATTTTTGCCCCTTTGTTCTGACAAGTTTTCAGTCAATAAGCGCCTTTTGAACATTACTGGACCTCTGATGTCTCCCGGGAGTGAGGGAGGTCTTGGTCGTGCATCCCCGGATGAGCATTTGAAACCGTTTAGTCTGAAAGCATGGTTATCTAAGTAGGGTCACCATGTCAATTCCAACTCGTGACCCTATCACTGATATCTATCTCGTTTCTTATAGCGTACATGAAGAATACACCCAGGAGACCACCGCATTATGTAACGACGTCTTGATGCATGGTGAATCAGGCAGCCTTGAGATTCGTATGTAGCCCACTGCTCAGCGTGATTGCGAGTCCTCTCATACTATCTTAAAGGCTGGATGAATGAGAAGTGGACAAAGATACAAGTCGAGCCCATTGGAGGTACGTCCGATTTATATTACTTTTGCCCTCCTGTGTTTGCTGAGCTTTCTCTCAGATGGACTCATCGGTACTGTGACGTAAGTCACAGCTCAACATCATTTTATAACATGATTGAAACCCTGACCACATTCCTTTAGTGATGTTTCTGACCGGCACCTTTATGAAGAAGCTCAAATATTTAGAGCAAAGGAGCGAGAGGCTCTTGCAAAGCAACGCGCAATCGAAGCTGAAGAAAGAGAGAAGGAGGCTGATCAGAGGAGGCGTGCTCAAGGTAAAGCATTTTCAACTCCAATGCATTGTTCCTGAATTTGCTATGTGTTGTGCAGAACTCCTGGTGGATGTGACCTCACATGAACTGAGGCAGCCAGTTAGCGCGATTTTGAACTGTAGCGCCCTGGTTAGGGGCAATCTTGCATCACTGTATAACAAGCTACTGAAGTGCCTTGAAGAAGCCTTACCATTCACGCCCACTCGAGTACTGTTAGGTATCATGGGCGAGGATCTAGAGGTGGGCTTTATCAGCGAGAAATTGCGTTAATGACTGACTGTCTTTGAAGGCCCTTGATGCTATTTATCAATGTGCGTCTTTAGTGAATATCATACAAGTGTTTTGAGCTGACCCATCGCCTTTAATCAGGTGGTCTGGCACAAGAGAGAATTGCAAACGACGTATTGTCCTTGTCAAGATTACAGTTGCAGATTCTTAGTATCCATCCAGTTGACTTCGATGTGAGTACCTACATCAAGTACACCAGCAGCTCTTTCTTAAATCCTTAACTTCATACCCCCATTATAGATCGTGTCCGAAGTACGGCGTATACTATCTATCTTCTCCGCAAGTGTCTCCGTTCCTTCATCTGACACAGATCCTGACGATGATTATAGAACGAATTAAAAATGATGAAGATAGAATTGAGCATCACCTTTGGGAAGTCGCTCGAGCAATTTGGAATCTCTTACGTTTCGGCAGACAAAGCCCGGTTTGCACAAGTTGTAACCAACCTACTCTCAAACGGTAAGATCAGACCATTCCGTATGTATAGGTTTCATTATTGACGACACAGTATAGCTATCAAGTTCACGGACACCTCTCCTCCGCCCGACCGAAGAATTCACGTTTTTGTTGAGATTTCTCCCAGGCCACCAGCAGCGGTTCCATGTGTTCCGCCTATGCTGAGCGACAGCGAAATCGAGCAAGCGACAGCAAGATTCAAAGCACAACCACGGGAGGATGTATATCTCTACATTGCAGTGTCAGATTCTGGACCAGGTCTCAAGCCCAATGACCTGGCTCTCCTCTTTCAACGGTTTCAGCAAGGAAGCAATTCGGATAATGTGTTTGGAGGCAGCGGACTGGGGCTTTTTGTTAGCAGAAAGCTCTGCGATCTTATGGGAGGAAACATCGACGTTGATTCTGTTTATGGACAAGGGGCAACATTCCGGTTCTACATCCGCGCAAAGGTTGCGCCAGAACCTACGCCCACGATGCAAGCGGCTATACCATCGGGTAAAGTTGGGAGTCATGAAGAGCGTGAAGCTAGGTCGGCTGTGTCGAACTCCTCTATTTCAGAACTGTCATCGGCGGGATCAATTACTTCACGGATCCAACCGGTGAGACGGCAACAACAGGGTGTGCTAGAAAGCTTGGCTCCACCATCTCAGACACAATTTCACGTATTGATCACCGAGGACAACATGATAAATCAAACAGTGCTGAATCGGCAGCTGAAAAAGGCAGGGTTCAAAACCACACTTGCGAGTAATGGCAAGCAGGCGATAGAGCAGATTATGAAGTTGCAGAAGAAAGGCGAAGACGAAGGGGATGGTCGGGGATGGATATTTGATTGTATTCTGGTATGCACAGTTCTCTCTCGACTATGTTCGTTCTTATACCGGCTTGGCATCTTTGCAGATGGACTGCGAAATGCCGGTCATGGATGGCTTGACAGCAACGAGAGAGATTCGGAGAATGGAATTAGCTGGAGAACTGAATGGGAGGAATCGCATCATAGCTTTGACTGGCAATGCTCGGAGTGGTAGGTTATCATCTAGCACTTTTATGACATTTGTTTTCTGAGGTGATTTTTATCCGCAACAGGACAAGTGGACAGCGCCATGGCTTCCGGCATGGATATAGTTCTCGTGAGCAGATACATTCTATCAGAACTTCATACCGTAACGACGCTCATTGAATGTTACAGATCAAACCTTACAAATTGGATGAGTTAATTCAAGCCATTCGTGATAACTCCGCGTAGCTATGCGCGACGGTGTTGGCATGTCACTTTGATTTGCTTTAGATACTAGACTGCTACTGTATACTCAGTTTCTTACTTTCAGGTATCTTTGTACTATGTTATCCAATAGGTATAATGGGCTTGGGGAGTTACCGCTACGAATGAACCCCGAGGTGCAGCCAGAAAGACATTCGTATAAATCTGATGTCCGTCATCGTGTATTGGCG
>WSUA01000241.1:10062-20698 GCA_019633455.1 Tulasnella sp. 419 | reverse complement strand
CAAATTCGAACATTGACGCGTCGAGGACCCCGGTTAGTCTATCACGACGCGCAAGCCTGGGTCTCAACATTTCATTCCTACCTACAACTCCATTATGAATGCCAACTTTGAGCAGCTCATGAACGCCGGAAGAGGCGGTGGTATGGGTGGTACAGCCGTTGATGCAGCGGTTCCAGACAAGTGAGTTGTATGTGTCGTGCATCAGAGTGTAGGCTGACCATTAGACTCACAGCGGCGAGGTCATCCACATATCTTCACTAGCGTTGCTCAAAGTAAGCATGCAAGCACTCATTCTTGTGTATAAAGTACTTAACATGTCTTGATAAAGATGCTGAAGCACGGTCGAGCAGGAGTTCCTATGGAAGTCATGGGTCTTATGCTTGGGACATTCATCGATGAATATACCGTCCAGGTGAGTTCACCATGACTGTAACACTTAAACTGCTAACTAAACTCATATCATCAAGGTCGTTGACGTATTTGCCATGCCTCAATCAGGGACAACGGTCTCTGTCGAATCTGTTGATCACGTCTTCCAGACCAAAATGGTGGAAATGCTGAAGCAAACTGGACGGTAAGCCCACGCAGTGTACTCTTGAGTTGATCGGTGTTAATACTTTACTTATAGACCAGAAATGGTGGTTGGTTGGTATCACTCACATCCCGGCTTCGGATGCTGGCTATCGAGTGTGGATATCAACACCCAACAGGTGAGTTTCAGCAATGAAACACCTCAGTTGCATCTCTCATAACCTATTCCTATAGTCATTCGAGCAGCTCGATCCACGATCAGTTGCAGTTGTCGTTGACCCTATACAATCCGTCAAAGGAAAAGTAGTCATTGATGCTTTCCGGCTGATTAATCCTCAATCTGTCGTAATGGGTCAAGAACCCCGTCAGACGACGTCCAATATTGGCCATATCAACAAGCCTTCCATTCAGTCCCTCATCCATGGCCTTAACAGGCATTATTACAGCATCTCTGTAAATTACAGAAAGACTGAGCTGGAGCAGGCCATGCTGATGAATCTGCACAAGCGCAATTGGACTGAGGGACTAAAGCTTAAAGACTTCAAGGTGCACAAAGAGACCAACGAGAAAGCAATTCAGGTACGGACATTCCCATTGATGTGCTCGCCGCTGTCTAATGTCAGCACATAGGGTATGCTTACTCTGTCAGAGTCTTACACCAAGTCGGTGGAGGAAGAGACGACACTCACTCCAGAGCAACTGAAAACGCGTCACGTTGGCAAACAAGATCCAAAACGGCACTTGGAAGAAGCGGTAGAAAGATCGATGGCTGATCAAGTTGTCCAAACTCTAGGCACCATGCTGTTGGCCGAACTATAGTTATGTTACGCATCTACTTCATATCACCACCCGCAACATAATTAGCGTCAGAGTGGTGAATGTATCATATTGGAAGTACTAATAAGGGGACGAACTATAAGTAATGAAAACAAAAACAAAAAACATCGGTCGAAATATCTGAATTCCCCTATCCCATACAATTGAACGAAAAGCGAGATTGAACTCATTACAACTATTCTGTCCATGTCCTATTATACCTATGTCGATTCCCCGCCGGGAGGATGAGAAGTAGTCCCTGAAGGAGCTGGTTTATCTTCACTCCGGAAAACCAATTTGATTCTGCGAGGATTGACATCTGTCTGTGAAGGTCCATCTGCCTTTCGTTTGACTCCAGATGTAGACTCCTTGCCATTGGCCTCTTGAGCAGTGGTGCTAGAGGACGCCGACTGGGATGTAGCTGAGGCCGCGCGCGCATTTCCACTACCACCTGTTGAAGTAACGGAGGCCTCTGATATCGAAGCGGTGCTGCCATTCGTAGATTGACGAGTTCTTGCAGTACCAGAACGGGATGGCTTGGCTTGTGGAGGACTTGGCTCTGGTGGAGGTGGCGCTTCTTGGCTGAGGTTACTTCCTGGAATAAACTTCTCAAGTTCGATGATGATAGTCGGCTCCGTCGGCGCAGGGAGGCGTTGACGAATGAGCTTCCCACTGTACGTCTCCAGGCAGGTCTTATGGTCCACGAACAAGTCTGGCTCCGTATCCTCTGTTTGATTCTCGATGAGCAAAGTTGTATATCTTGTAAAAGTGAAAGATACTCACCGCAATAACGAACTCTAAGAGCGGAGTACGGATATACCTTGCCTTTTCTAATCAGACACAGCGGGCAACGCCACGGTTTCTGGGTCGGCACCGCGGGCTCCTCATAGGCCACACATTCATTATGGTATTTCTGCGAACACGCCTGGCATGTAACAGCATGTTTGCCGGATTGAATCCCCATGCAGAGGCATCGAGTTCCATCCGTGGCAACCGGTGCGCTCTCAATTTTGAAGATGAGTTTCGGCCTCCTGTTAGTCCGCTTCTTGGGTAATCCGGCTCCTAAACCATTCACGCTTGCGTCGGCTCGTAAACCACTTGTGGCGAGGGTTCGGTGTAGGTGGGCTAACGTCAGTCCGTAAGCAGGAATCTCTGGACGGGGCTTGATACTAAACTGGATCTTGTACAGCTTGCGGAGATAATGACGACATTGAGCCACGGCTTGAGCCAAGTTAAATTGACTATTAGGTTCGGAAACAGCCGCAAGGAACGCATCAATGGAGCGCGCAAGACGGTCGCAACTGAGCATGATGGTGTCAAGGTGTTGCCAAGCCAGGGAGTAGTCGCGCGTCAGTTTTGGGGCGGTAGTTGCGACAGGAATGAGGTCGTGATAGTGGAAGCTTCTAGCTTTGACGATGGCGCCATTCCAGTGATGGTGATCACAGAAAGGACATGATCCCTCGATACACGCAGCATGGAACTTGGCTTGACAATGATCGCATTGGACAGCATCTGAAGGTCGTTCGGGAGATACCTTGACTGGATTCGCGCAGATACAGGTGCAAGCCGGGTCTGTAGGGGCTTGGTCATCCGAGGGACGGGTATTGCTGATCACGTCATCAACAATCTTCTGACCCTGCATAGCGGGATCCGATGTGCGGTACCATGGAAGCCTTTCCAGCCATGCGTCATGCCGGATCAATTGCGAATCAACTTCTATGAATTGCGGCATGAAGAACATCCATAGCGTCGCCTGTACTGTCGCCCTGATCTCCCGCAACTCTTCAAACAAGGCTTTGGGTGGCTGATATGTGCCTTGAAGAATCTCGCCGCATTTTCGCTCCATCCGATAGGCGGTCATAGCGGCGTCATCCAAAACCTTCATTATTGGAATCGTGAACTCCTTCGATGCCCTTTCGACCAGCTTCAACGCTTCGTCTATCTGGGTGCGATGACCATAAAGGGGCTTCAAGATCGCACGCGCCTGAGCATCCAACTCCCTAGCCCGACCTCGGATGCTATCGATGGTCACAAGAAGTTTAGGATTGACTGGAACTGAGGGATGTGGTGTTGCAAGGGTGTCGAGCTCATCAAGCGACCGTATTGGTTGTTCGAGGACCTTCATCGCGTGGCTGTTCCAAGCTTCTCCTAGTGTGGCCTTATGGGCGAGTTTTGCTGCTTGTTCTTGCTCTGGTGGAAGGCCATGATAGGTCGCTAGTCTGCGAAGCTCCCGCACCTGATCCAATCCCAAAGGCATATCTTCGATTCCCTTCAACTCCTCGATAAGCCGTACGCGTTGAATGATTCTTGTAACGGCGGGAAGTAATCGAAGTTTGATGGAATGCGAATGCGCGTCCTCGAACAGCTGTTCCCAACGATGTCTGTCGATGGGCTGGGTAGGAGAAGCAGCTTCCAACTCCTTTAGCATCACTTTCGCTCGTTCCGACCACCAGTCCACCCAAACACTTGCCTCTTTCAGGCGCTCAGCAACGTCACTTGAAAACCCGAGATGATCGGCTTCCTCCAAGCATTCGTTGAGCGATTCAATCTCATAAGCAGTAAGGTTTGGCATGGAGGGAAGATTGGACTTTGCCGGGGACCCCGGCGCGGGGAAGAATTTGGGGAAGGATGGTAGGGGAAGTGGGGCTAGGTATACTGACGCTCGGGCCTCCCACTCATCTCCTTTCGCGACGAAGTCTTTGAGCGGTAGATATTCGTCCAATGGCATAGACATTTGTTCGGCCTCTGTCAATAGTCTCCGCAACCGAGAAAGCTCGGGTTTCGATGATTCCAAGAGGGTGGCCCTGAATTCCTTCTGCCATTGAAGTGGTCGGTTCGCCTTGTCGCTTACTCCTTCGAGGGTGGCCTTCAACTGGTCATCGGAAAAGCGATGCTTCAATGTGCGACTTGAAGCTTCGCATGAACATAAGCTGTGCCAATGCTCCAGACATGTCACTTGTTTCGAGCATTCGCAAGTCACCTGAGCCAGGTAACAGAAACCCTTGCAAACGGCACACTGGTACTGTTCCTCCTCTTCACGATCTTGTTCATCAAGGATTTCCTTCAGCTGCGGAATTTCCTTTCGGATATCCTCTCTTTGAACAAGTTCGCGATTAACCATTTCTCGAAGAGCAGGAAGAAGCCTGATAGTAAGGGGACGTTAGCTCACTCTTCTGCAAGTTAGCCGAGCTGGCCTACCATTGTGCTGTTTTGATCGTCTGGGAGTGCTGCGTTATGGTGATCAAGAGCTCTTCATGCGAAAAGACAGGGAGTTTCTGATGTTCCTGATATCGGCGAACGCAGAGACGACCGTAATCAAGCCAATCAGGTGTAGCGAAATTAACAGCTTCGTTAAGATTGAACTAAAGATGGGAATGTTTAGTTATTGTCTCAAGGATAATATCATTCTGCTTACCCCGTGATTGAAGCCAGCGTGATAGGCTTGGGGAAATGTAATCACGTATTCCCCAGGTCGTTGATTGCATGCGAACACACGGACGCCGGCTTTTCGCAATCGAGCAGGACTCATGAGAGTCACTAGTTGGAAAAGCAAGTCGGGTTGAGCATCGAAGAGGTCCGGAGCTTCACTCTTGATGGCCGCTTCAAATTTCGCCGCATCGTCACCTGGCACGCCATACCAGGTTTTGGTTTCTCCCCAGTGCATAAAGTTCACGCTGTATGTGTAATGGTCCTGATAGGGGTGTTGGTCAGTACCAAAATCACCCGATGAAGTAACCTAGCTTACCTCATTATGCCAGCAGAACGTAGAGAACATCATTCCAACGTAGGTCCAAGGAACAGTCATACCAGAAATATCTGATTTGACGTATCTCAGGAGTGAATCAGAAACAATAGGCAGGTTATGCATATTCCATGGATTCATCGAATATGGATCGAGTGGATGAGTTTCCAATGAAGGACTTGCGCTACAACAGTACATCAGCCGACGGATGTACTGGAGCACATGATGCTGCTCACCTGCCATGTGTCGTCGAATGAACATCGGCTCCGTATTCCACCTCTACAGTGTCCAAGGGTGATTGTACCAATCTCCAGAATTCATTCTCTACATCATCCTCGCTTACTTCCACCGAGCCGATTTTGGTTCGTCGAGGGTTATTCCAATTGGAAGGTGGAGGTGGATGAGCCTCGAACCAACTTTGGCGGAAAGCCAGATCACGTGCTTGAAAACTGGAGAGGCTGTGCTCTTCTCCCTCATCGAAACCATAGTCGCCACCAGTATCAAAGAGACAGATATGGCAATACCATTGCCCTTTTGGGATTGCAGTTAGGGGTGGATCAAGACAGAAAATATGATAACCTAGATACTGAATTAGAGTCAGGATGACATGTGGCATGATGAGACTCACCATTATCGCATCCATCACAAAGAAGCATCTCAGTTCCTCTGTCGCTATCATTACAAACTTCACAGGTCTGCATTATTCAAGTTAGAGTATTGCAGTGATATAAAGTTCAAAGATACCCACGTCGCCTTGCACATAATGCGACGGTTTTTCCGATGGACCAAGAGAGGGCAATAGTGTCGAATTCAGTTGTGGAGAAGGAGTGACGCGCGATGGTGCTAAAACGACGGTGAGCACCGGACGAACACATGCGAGGAACCACTTACTTGAAGCCCCAGCCCTTAAATCAGGAGGCGCACTGACTTCAATTTTGATATCTGGGGTTAAGGCGGGTTTCACTTCGATATCTTCTGGCGGTTCCGATAGAGCGCTGGAAGAGCTACTGAGTGGTGTAGACAATCGCCGCTTGTTAGGACTCTGAGATACTGCGCCTACAGAACCAGACATTCTTGATGACGAACGACCATTACGGGATGGAGTTGTATTGAACCCTGACATTCGCACGGGTTTAGGAAGACGAGGTGTGGCAGGAGAGAGAGATGCGGCCATAGCGGGAGAATTTCTGATATGCTGCGAAAACTGTTCAAAGGGAAGGATAATTCGAGTGTATGCATTCTTGAGCTGTGAAGACACCCCGGTAACCTGCTCGTATCCCAGAGCTCGCGAGATGTCGCCCCATTGTCGGTTGATCGTGACCTTGATGGGCCAATATGTGTCAGGAACCGCGTGGCCTTGATAAGATTTAAGACTGGACTCACGTCGTCATAGCCACCTTTGCGATGGACCTCCTTGCGCAACAGCCATAAATCAAGTTGCTTGTGATTTATGGTGGGTATTACAGGTCCAGGTGGGCCTTGTTGTTGATGAAAGCGGTATAATTGCTCCAAAAAATTCAGCTTCGCTCGTGAGGATGCTTCAATGGAGTTTAATCGCATCAGACGGGTTTTGAACCGGAAAGTCTGTTAGGGTGATAGTAGATGATTAGTAAGTGTGTATGAACATGAAAGACTTGGGGAAAATCCATGTCTCGGGGAAAAGAAAAATTAAATCGATACACACCTTAGTATCGGTTACAAAACTCATATTCCAGCCCTCTGGGGGTATTATCTTACATATTCCATATTGTTTAGCGTGATCTGAGATAGAGTGGATGTACTTCATTGGGTCTTTGAATTCCTCTGGGGAGGGGTAGTAAACTGGACACTCCTCCAATTCGAAAGGTCTTGGGGCACCTCGAGGCGGATCGATTCTTCTGTCAGGCATCTTTACTGAGGACATATCCAAAGGAACCGATTCTGGCATAGAGGCTCTGCGTTTTTCGGCAGGACTGAGGCGAGGAGTGCTGTCCTTATTACCATTTGCAGATGTTGAAGGTTGCGAAACTTTTTCTGAAGGAGATTCTGAACGAGCAGTGATTGCAGCCATGGCGTCCATTTTTGATTTTCTCTGAGATCTCATTCGGGTGCCAACAGCATTGGCAGGGGTAGAAGAAGGAGTGCTCGAGGCATCGGGTTGGGTGGTGCCTCCGACGGCAGCGACGTCTTTAGTTGTGGAACTGGATTGTGAAGAGGGGGATGGAGATCGAGGACGAGCAAGAGCACCTTTCACTTTGAAGTGAAGCGAAGAGGTGAAAGTTGGAATTGGGAGTGCGTCGTCACCGTTGGCGCCGACGACCCCGGAAACAAGGTCCGCATGCGTGGCTCCGTGTTTCGGAGGGCGTCCACGTCCTCGCCGCGGAACAAGTGTCGCGGTCGGAGGTGGTTGGACCATCGTCAAGTGATGAAGTTGGGGGGGAATGGCGGAAGAGTTGTTTCAGTTTGTAAGTTACTTCAGAGTTCCAATTCCACCTGCGGTGTCACTTCTCCGCGTAACATTTTCTCCGAATCACCCCTCAGTCGAGAACGCAACAAATACCCTTCATCGCTTCGGGTTCTTCAAATATAAATAAAACTACTCTTTATCATTGTTTACGGCGCTCCCGTAGCTTTGAACTCTGTCCTGGTGTATGCCGGGTCCCCGACTATAGAAGCGACACGAGCGCACGGACCACCACTTGATTTTCCGAACAATGAGTAGAATGCCACTTATCGTAATTGTTTCTCGATATTGTCACCCCTTGAATTTACACAGGTCTCGGCAAATCATGGATACAGGGTCATTCACGCCAGATACAAGCATTAAAAGTAAAGCTATTGCAAGGAGCTGAATCAAATTGAAGGAGAGAAGGCCATCCTACCAAGTTGGGGCTGCTGAGTAGGCTACAACCTGGGGTTAATAATGTTCATGGAAACAAATATTAAAACATACCGGCACGTCTTCTTTCTCTTGCATCGTGCAGAATTCCTGCCGTGTGCTTCTCCAACATGTCGACATATGGTTTTAGGGACGTTCCTTCCCAGTCTGACATTGAATTAGGGACCTGAGGCCGAAGAGTGGAGATGCTGATACCTACCAGAGTGATGCTCGCCTTTGGTGGGGTCCATCGCGTTGTTGAGCTCAGCTAACAGCTGCCCAACCGTTGGAACCGTTTCCGGGTCAAACGAAGATACCTCCATTGGGTCCACCGGTACACATATCCGGCCTAGAAGCCCAACTGTGTTCAGAACATAGCTTCCTCCAAATTTCCATCTCACATACCTGTAGCAGGATGAATGCAGAATGGTGCCTTGAGTAAATGGTTCCGATGCTTTGAGACTTCAACATCCAGCCGCGGATAAGTGTACTGCAAAACTATATCCTCCATTGCGGCTACCATCACAGCCGACTTCCGAAATGAAAGAAATTCAGCAAAATATAACACGACATGTGGTTGACTAAAACTCACTCCGCTAGCTTGATTCTGGAGATCCCTCCACTTCTTTGCCGAAGGACGATTGGGTTCCTTTTCCCACTTTTCCCTTAACGTGGAGGCAATAGCTGCGTAGAGGAAATAAGCTCCAGTCCTGACCAATATTCTCGCAAACTCACATTTATCTGGAATCAACTCCAATAGTGTCTCCCATCCTGACCTCTCATCGAAACAACGTTGATCGTTGAGTATCACCTCCTCAAATGGACGAAGGAGCCGTTCGTAAGAATCTTTCAAATACGGATGTAGCCCTCCCAATCCACTTTTGCCTGCCCTAACGTTCACTTTCTTCGTCATCTCCTTCCCTCCCTTGACTACCTCCAAATATGACAAAACCGCCTTTCGCTCATCGTCTGTCAATTCTAATGCTGCCCGGTCAGAGATCCAACAGTGTATACCACGTCGTCCAGAGTACACCCATAGCAGATGCTTGTAACCAAATTCGTCTAAGGTGGAAGGCGAGTATGAGCTTGGGAGGTCAATCAAAGAGGGTGCGACTCACTCCTCAAAGCACTGTCCAACACAGACACAGCAGCACTGATGAACCCCCAACACCGCTTACATATTCCCTTTCCATCACAACACGTCCTCACCCCATCATAGTCCGTCATATCAATATCGAAGACCAACTCTCTCATAGTTGGTTGCAACGCGCCAGCTCGAAGTGTCTTCTTGTCTTTTGGCTACGCAGAAAATCCTTAGTGAATCCATAACAGAGCTTAGCCGCGTCAGAACTCACTCTAGCATTGTAGATAGCACCAATTTCAAATCGCGTCGGGTTGAGACGAAGCACCTGAGCTTTGAGCTCCTCCATCTTATGAAACGAGTGATAGCGAAGATATACATCTCCAATGAGCGTGAATGCAAACTCGCGATTCGTAAAGAGCATTGAAGATTCTGTAAAGCACGCGTCGCTGCATCAAGGACGCGTTCCAGGGTAGTTTGGGAGACGATAACTGACCGTGTTGTTGATTTAGCCATGTATAGATCTGCTTAAATGGATAGAGTCTCTTATAAAACGCAAGTGTGACCTGGGGATCTGTAGCGTCGATTTCAGTTGCCATCTTGATCGAACGTGGTTGTGATCAAAACTCTCGCGACGCGTGCTACCCTTATGTCACACTGTGACGACGATGACAAACCCCTATTCGCCACCACTCATGACTGTAGTGATCAACTTCAAAAGACGCTTTTTTGATTAAACTTTGTAATGTTCTACTCATGAACCACCATTCAACGATCAATTTGAAACATGGGAAGAGGGGGGGGGGGGGGTAAGCAGAATCCACTTCAATTCCGAATCGCTCCTCTCGATTCAACGAACCCAGAGCCCCTCGCGTCATTCTTGTGAGCGGGATCGTGCTGCAAGCCGCTTCCAGTCTGGAGCAACCCCCTCTCCAAGATAATCTTCACCGCGTCCTCCTCCTTTTCGCTCTCAAAGACTGCGGCTAGCTGTTGCTTGGAGAGCCTCCCCAGCTTGCCCTGGTTTCCTTGACCAGAGTGGAATACGGAGAACGCTAAAGTAACAGACCAAGACGTCTTAAGCTAGGAGCCTCTTTAAGAGTAGAGTATGATGCTTACAATCTACTACCAGGGCGAGAGGGATTGATCTGTGCAATCGTGACATCAGCGAACGACGAAATCACAAATGAAATGAATGTGCATACGTGTCTATCGGACGGGAGTCAGCATCATTCGGGTGCGGAAAGGGCGAAAAATCTTACCTCCATCCTTCCATTTTTTATACTGAATCATCGCCCGCGCCCCATCATCTCAAATCAGTACCGAGCATTATGAATAAATCTAGATCGCAACGCTGATACGCACCTCTGCAGGATCAACAATCACCATGTACTCGTCAGTGGATTGTGTATCTGGCTTGTAAATGACCTGAATGATGTCGGCATTCGATCAGTTCAGATTGCAAGACCAGACTGAGTCAAGTCTAGTTCACCTTGTGAATAGCTTTAGTCATGATGAATATTGCTTATTGAGATTGGATGATATAGACGATTGCTTTGGATAAGGGAAATGTATGTGGAGAATACTAATCTGAGTCCTACTAAATACCCCA
>WSUA01000240.1:0-17053 GCA_019633455.1 Tulasnella sp. 419 | reverse complement strand
CTAACTAATGCTCAAAGCATGCATCTATGCCTTCTTGGGCTTTCCCTTTCCCTTGCGCTTCTCTGGCCCACTCTCGTCTCCAGAAGAGCTAACCGCACCATCGACCTTCTTGGCGGTCTTCAGGTGATGAGCAGGAATCCATTCCTCCTCATAAGAACCAGTCGCGGTTGAAGCCGTAACTTTACCGACAGGGGCGCTGACTTGCGACTTCTTAACCTTTTTGCCTTGTGGAGCATTTGCTGTGTAGACGAAATAACCCGAACCTCCGAGGATAGCACCAATAACAAGGTATGCAAAGAGACTACAGATACCAATTAGGTTTCTTCAGTGAAGAAAGAGATAGAATCAACATACAGAGGCAAGTCAAACCATCCCTTTGGTGGTTCAATAACTGGCACAATCGACTCGTATGCCATCACTGGGAATGGTCCGGAAGGTGACTAATGGGTGATGATTGTTAGCTACTGGTGATGAGTACTATGCTGAAATGAAACTTACACCGTCGTTCACGTTGATCCACACCTTCAAGAGGACATCTTGAGGCTGGAAGACACAAGAGGTTAGTTGTGGCAGAAGCACTGATCGATCTATTACGAACTTTTGTTCTATGAATGGGAATCATCAGAAGATGAAAGAAACGTGTTAAGACGTTATACTCACTCGGAATGGAAGCCATATGGGAGCATCGTTGAAGCTCCCGATATCAAGGTGACGCCATACTTGAGTTCCGTTCCCTGAAACAGGTGTTAGCGTGTAAGATTCACTATCAGATACGCTTGCTTACATTCTTAATGAGAGCCTGTGTCTCTGGGTGGTGGAAGGAAGAGGCAGCGCTGACAAGAGTGACATTCAAGTCGGATTTGTTCTCAATTGTCAGCGACATGGCGTTCCTCCGGCCATTGACAATTGCTAATCATGGACATCGTGATTTCAATACTGGTATAATTTCGAAACATGGGCATTACTCACAAGACTGCTCATCAGGCGTTATGAAGCCTGCTGTGGCCACTATCTCCGGCGTTGCCAGCGGTGCTGAGTAACGTGTAATACATGGTCAGTGACGATGCACTGACGCAATGGGGATGAAGCAGTCAAACTCACTAGCGACGACCAGCGAAGCAAGGGTAGCCACAGCTGTGAGAGCCTTGAATAGCGAAGAGGAGACCATGTTTTTTTTTGTGAAGGGTGGATAATTCAAAATCGTCGCGTTCACCTGGACTAAGATCAAATGCCAGCAAAAATGAGGGACCGTGTGGACTTCATCCTTTTGTTTGTCGACGTGTACTGATACACCACGTGATACATCATTCATTTCGGTGAAATAGCCCGACTGTGTAACCACAAGCACGACCTTTAATCATGAGGAGAAATACTGTAAAAAAGTCGCGGGCGGGCTCTTCTTCACAGTCTAAAAAGAATACTTCGGTTGTCAACCGTATGAAGACCAAGGCCAACCACCCCAGCAAAAGTCAACTTGTCAAGACCAATAGCAAAGCTGCATCCACAGTTTTGCGACGCTCTCAAAGAAGTAGCCAATCTGGCCGCCAAGATGATCAAATGGACGAGGATGAGGATGAGGCAGAAGTCGAGGCAGTGGTTTCTTCCGAGAAAGGAGGGGGTATCAAAGAAGGCGCATTGGGTATTGATGATTATCCCCCGACAGAAAAAGAGTGGAAAGCCATGAAAACATATACAACGTTACTCAGTGAGTAGCAATTGGAATTATGCTATTGTCAAGCCTTCTAAGTAATGTATCTATTGCTTAGTTCCTGGCAGGAATGATGTCGAACACCACTTTAATTTACATGACATGTTAGTACAGTATCACTCTACGGTATTCTTTGGCTTCTTATTGGTTTCCCTTAAACAGTGTGCTGGTTATACCGGAAAATATGCGATTCCGTGATCCAAAGAAAAAAACGCCTGTCCTCGATTTTTGGGTTGCCAGAATAGTAGACATTAGGTCACCAAGGAACCATCCTGAGGTACGTCCGATGGACCAAGTCTAACATATTAGCTGATATATGGTCTCCAGCTTCTATGGTGCAAAGTTCATTGGTTTTACAACAAGGATCATTTTGCAGCACACCTCAAGCAAAGCCGTCAACAAATTCCGTTGTGGGTTCATTCTTCTTCTATTCAAACCTTCGACATTTACGGATACGATTTTGATGCCTCCCAGCAACCCTAAACGCTGTGGAAAATATGAGCTTATAGACACGGATCACGAGAGTTATATCTCAGTGCCTTGCATAGAAGGCATGCAATATTTTTATTAGTTTTTTCTCTTGCTAATGCTAACCTATCTTCCCAATAGATCACGCAGATGTCACATATTATTACGAGAACAGACTGAATCAACCAAATGTCTCATGCTTCTATGTTAGGTGCGCGTATTTGTCTAAGTATTAAAAGCGGTTCCTGACGAGGGAGATGTCCGTTACTGCCCCAGGACTATGTATAACTTCAAAACCAATACCCTGAAGGTATTTTACCTCAACAATATGATGTATGGCCATAGTTTGATTTCGTTTGTTGAAAGACGCCAGCTCCAACCTGCTTGCCAGGCAAATGGCTTTGCAAACGGCCTTATAATCCTGACGAAGATATACAGTACTACTGCCCTCCATGCGATCGATGGTACCACGACCAGTGCATTGCGAACGCTCATTGGGATTTGAAACCCTCTGATATCCGGAAGCTATCCAATGATCCTGCTAATCTAATTATGCAATCACTTCCATCTTTATCAATTGACGACGAAACACCAGCTTCGCCAAGTCCGAAATCATCGCCGCGAAGATCGTCGAGAAATACAAATCAAGATACGTCTTCGGCTCACCCGTCACCTGAAAAGCAGTCGGGCATATCAGGGTTGAAAATCACGATTCGCAGAAAAGGTTCATCAAAGTCTATCACGGTTCCAAAATCCCTTGTCGGAATAGCCCAGCAGCAAATCATCCGAGGAGTTAATTATGGAGTTGTAGGCAATGCCAACCCAGTGTGCAGGGCCAGACAGTTCATAGCCGATATAATGTCAGGAGAGAAAGATGTGTCTGACTTGGCAAACTGGAAGGAGGAAATTGGAGTACGCTACGTGAGTAGGTGGGAATCCGCCCACTCCCAAGATTCGCCCTCCCCAAAGTACTTTAAGTGCGGACACTGCGATGGTATAATTTGAACACTACTCACTTTCCACAAAGACTATATTTCTATAACCCCTCTTTTTGAGTTCTATCCTATTGTACAACTTCTTGCTCGTCACGCACTGTTTGCATATGAATAAATCTGTAAAATATAAATATATCATGGCATCAGATGGAATTGGAATCTGAAATCAGCGTCTTACAAATACCAGGTGTTACCGAATTAGGCGCACCCACGGTTATGTGAACCCTGGGTGACTCTTGTTCGAGTCACGTTGCCCGGGTATTTTGTCAGCTAACCTTCATCATTCACCATTCATAATAGGTGTAACTCATGGCTAGGAAGATACATGACATCGACAGCATTCTTATGACGGAGGTCAATATTGGCAGGGAAGGAATGTATGTACATTTTTCAGCCAGGCTTCCAATTTACCCCTAATTGAGATCTCTTCAAAGCCTGCCAGTTGACGGCGAGCGCAATATCTTGATCACATCTGCACTTCCTTACTGCAATAATGTACCTCATCTTGGTACGTAAGCTACGATTGATTGCTTTAAAGGACGTGTTCATTAATTCATCGGTTAGGAAACATCATTGGTAGCACCCTCAGTGCCGATGTGTTCGCTCGGTCAGTGTTACCTCTGTATCACCTCTGTCCTTATCTTATACATGAAATTCTAGTTATAATCGTAGGTCTTTTCCATCTCATCTGTCCTCCCTATACCGATTTCCTAACGAAAAATCGGCGGATCAGGCACACTCAACCGTAAGACGTTGTATATGTGTGGTACTGATGAATACGGGACAGCAACCGAAACACAAGCCATAAAGGAAGGTATTACTCCGCAGGAACTCTGTGATAAATATCACGAGCTGCACAAGGAAACATACCAATGGTTTGATATTGGGTGCGTGCCGAGCACCAAGTTACCACGATGGTGACAATCGCTCATGGAATCTCCTTTAAGATTCGATCACTTCGGAAGGACATCTACAATCCACCAAACCAAGTATGTTTTCACCAATGCTCGACGACGCCCTTTACTTATTACTGTTGTTGACAGGGTTTGCCAAGATGCATATCTGAACTTGAAGGATCACAACTGCCTGGTAAAACAGACCAAGCAGCAGACATACTGCGAGAACTGTGCCAAGTCAGTTATTTTTTTTGGATTTACAAATAGTAATCTGATATCTTCTTCTAGGTTTCTTGCCGATAGATTTGTCGAAGGGACATGCCCCAATTGTGGCTACGATGTGAGATAACTTCCGCCATGAGTTGAATGGTTGACCCTGAACTGTTACAATAGGATGCAAGAGGAGACCAATGCGATGCTTGCTCAAGAACACTAGACCCGATAGAACTCATCAACCCACGATGTCTTCTGGATAAGACTCATAAAGTTACAACTAGAGAATCATCACATATGTTCGTGAAGCTAGACGAACTCCAACCGAGACTAGAAGAATGGATTAAGCGTTCTTGGAAGGAGGGAAAGTGGAGTCCGAATGCCGTGATTAATGGCGAAGGAGAGATTATTGATGCTCGCCTCAAGGGTGGACTCAGACCAAGCCCTGTAACACGAGACCTGAGTTGGGGTGTGCCCGTTCCGGTACGTGAAGGAGAGGAGAGTGACGGGATGGAGAACAAAGTGCTCTGTAAGTCCGCTGACTACTCAATCTAAGATGCTTGACTGACTGTTATTGGTCTTCTTCAGATGTTTGGGTCAGTGTATTCGACTAATTGTAGTGAAGCTGCTGACTTTTTCCTTTCAAGTTCGATGCGCCGTTTGGCTACCCCAGTATCACGGCGAGCTATACTCCAGAGTGGCATCAGTGGTGGTTTAACCACAAGAACGTCAGGCTGTATCAGTTCATGGGCAAGGACAACGTGTACTTCCATACAGTGTTCTGGCCCGCTATCTTATTAGGCGACGGGCGACCTTGGACGACATTACACCACTTGTCTACTACTGGTTAGTCCTAAAGTAGGCCTTGAAGACTTACCAAGCTAATGATTCCATAGAATATCTACAGTATGAATCGGGTAAGTTCTCAAAGTCCCGAAATGTCGGAGTGTTTGGACCTGGAGCGAGAGAAACTGGTGTTCCCGCTTCCGTGTGGCGATACTATCTGTTATCAACACGTCCCGAGAACTCTGACTCTATCTTCTCCTGGAATGAATTCGTAAGCGACGCGCTAGTTTCCGTCTTCCAAGCTCTATTAATGACAGCTTGCAGATTGCCGCCAATAACTCAGTTCTACTAAACAAGTGAGTCTGAATTAGACCCCACCTAAGTACACAACTAATGCAAATTTAAGCTTTGGAAACTTTGTCAATCGCGTTGTGAAATTTATTCAAGCCAAGTTTAACAGCGTTGTTCCAGAATCACCCGATGCACCAGGGGCTATACCCGAGGATTCATCCGATCCCGACTTACTCGACCCAACATTTGTTCCAGAGATCAATGCTCTCTTAAAAGAATACGTCGCGGCAATGGAAGCTGTGAAGCTTAGACTAGGACTTCAAACGGTGATGTCGATGTCCGCTCGAGGCAATCAATACCTTCAACGTAGTGGTCTTGGCAATGCTTTGCTTGCAAGCAGACCAGACGCGTGCGCGCAGGTTCTCTCCAGAGCGCTCAACTTGATCTACGTCCTCAGCGCCGTTATTCATCCATTCATGCCAGGAACATCCAACGAAATATTGGGCCAGATCAACGCTCCAGCTAGGACTGTGCCCGAAAGACTATCAACGGACATCCTTGGTGGTCATACACTTGGGTCACCTACTTATCTATTCACAAAGATTGACGAGAAAAAGGCAAACGAATGGAGGATCAAGTTTGGAGGACCCGCTGCCGCCGCACAAGCTGCAGCAGCAGAGCAACAAGATGTCAAGGCTGGCAAGAAGAAGGCGCCCGCTGCGGATAAAAAGGCTAAATCAAATATTCCTCCAAAAGAACCTGAGTTCAAGGGACCTAAAACTCAGGAAGTCCTGGATTTGGAAGCAAAGATCAAAGCCCAAGGTGACTTCGTCAGGAGTATCAAAGAAGCCAAGGCTGAGGCTGAAAAGAGGGCAAAGGCAGAAGGGGAGAATTTGGAAATAGCTGTTTCCGAGCTTTTAATTCTGAAGTCGAAACTCCTAGAACTAGCAGAGGCATCTCATGCTGACGGAAAGGGTGCTTAGCTTTTGGATTTGTGGGTCATGATTATATGTGCTTGTGTATTGGAATACCTATCTCTACGAATTATTGTTTTGAACGACTAAACTGTTTCGTCTAGCTGCTTCTTGTGGGATCCGTTAGACATTGGTCCTAATGAAAACCGGTCCGGATTGCAACTTTGATGAGACGCCACAGGAACGCAATTTTCTACATGATGTTCAATTTGATTCGGGTACTGTTCCAAAACTGCCCGCCACCACGCTAACATCTATGGCGAGTTCTTTACGTTCTTCGGCGACATGCCTAGCACGGCATAACGGCAATCACATTCTGAGTGCTGGACACCTGAGCTCAAGAGGCGTATGGGTTGTCACCGCAGCACGTGCCACACCTGGCAACACAAAACAATATACAACTTCTTCAGAAGGCTCCAGCGGAAACGAGTCACTGCAATCAACAGCAAATGAAACACAACAGCCAGAAAATCTGCCATGGCCAAAATACTTTCAGATTCGTAAGAATAAACGCACATGGGAAATGGTGAGTTCTTTTTCTGCATACGAGGCGAAAAAATCGGTTTCTAGATGTGCAAACGTAGGGTATGAATATGAATGAATAACTTTTCTTCCCATGCTAGGCCACTACGGTTCCGACTTCAATCGTCGGATTAGCAGGCGGCGCTGCTTATTTCGGTTCCTTGGACGGCACCGGCCTAATCATGGGTATTGACCCAATCTTCGTCTATGGATTGGCTACTTTCGGCTGCATGGGTGAGTTCTGTATTAGCCCAAAGTAGCTTACTCTTCTAAATATATCATATAGGCCTTGGTTGGCTATTAGGGCCATTTGGTAGGCGCTTTCACCATAATTGTGCTAGAGGCAGAACTTAAAACATCACCTTATCTTCAGTTGGGGGAACATTCTGGAGGATGAGTCACCGTAAGGCTCTTGCATCGATTGAGCAACGAGATAAAGAGTTCCATCATCACCTGGTCAAGAATCGAGCGGATCCTTCTCGACAAAGCGCCATGTGAGTGTTCGATATTTCTATTACCACTTACTACTGCTTATATCACCTATTACAATGCAGGAATCCCGTACCAGACTTTTATGGTAAGAGTTCACATGCTGATGAACTTCAGACCGAAGATACTAACCATTGTCCCATGTTCAGGTGAGAAGATAGGTTCATTGGCACAGTATAGGCAGTGGCTGCGAGATCAGGGCAAGTATCGACGCAAGTCGATCTGGCCAGAGGACCTTTAAGTATAGTAATGTACTATCTCCACATGTCAATACCATCCTCTCTCTTCATATGATTCACTCGAAGGGGCCACACCACCATGGAATCAACAACAGCCATATTTCATTCTTCGCAGTTTCAACGTATGTCCAAATCTAGTACTTGCATCGCCGAAGCCTATGCTTGATTAGAGAGCACTTCCGAGTCTGGATTGATGTAACAATGACCGCGATATGGCGAATATGAAATATGGTAGCAAGAGGACATAGAACAATCAGTATGTTGAAGACGAATGAAATAAAAGCGAAACAAATAAATAAATAATCAATGCACGTAGCGAGCTGCAACCGATGCCATGAGGACAGTGACAGCTATCGATGCTGCAATTATCCACTTGCTCGATGTTTCAGGCTCGGAAGTTATTTTTGGGGAGGGATGTGACGAAGGAATCGACGTTTCTGTGAGAGTCACAGGCACATACCCTATAGATTGGAATCCTCTGACACTAATTGCAATATGATAATGTAAGTATACCTCTAGTTTGGTAGAATATTGTGGCAGTCTTACTAGTAATTCCTTAAATTGTTCTCAATCTCTTCTTCATGACCTTTGGGAACACCCTTTAACTCCCAGGTTACCTGAGTAGAGTCAGAGCCTTGCTCAAGTGTGATGGTCATGGTACCGGCGTGGTCTATATTCGAGGATCAGATGAACGAATTAAAGCACAAGAACGAGTGAATGACACACCAGGCCAATTAGGACTCTTGAGAGTCCACGTTTGTACAATTTTGCTAGGTTTATCGAGTTGAGTGTATTTGCCAAAGATATTGCCTCCGAAGAGAGAATATTCCGAATCAACAACAGGTTTCGACTGTGATGAAAAGACGATTAGTTGTCAAAGAAAACTGTACCTGGCACTGATAACGAACCTTCGCTGGTGCACGTGTCCAGGAAGTGATCTTCCCGTCATCAGTCAAGAGTTCAAAGAGGTCATCCGCAGAAGCCATGAAGTTCGTGCTAACAGTAATCGTTGAAAGATTCAGCGTGCTGGTCGATTTGGTAACGGGTCCTGTTGTGCTCGGTGCAGAGACGGCTGATTTGGCTGGGACGGCTGGAGTTGTAGAACCACTGGGAGCTGGACTTCCTTCGACTTTGAGGTCCTTGCCATGTGTCTCTAGTAAGTCAATAGGGAACTGAGAGAATTTGGCTTCAAGGAGCAGAGGGAACTGTTTTCGAACAAGATCGTAAAGTGCGATTACACTAGCATTAGAGGGTGATGTAGTGAGTGTGAAGTCATACTAAATAAAATCCAAAACAGTTCACCCCTAATGCAAACACATGTTAATCCAAATAGGTCTACGTACCACGTATTTCCCGTCTCCGTCAACCGTGATCTCGTGTGACACCTCTGGAATCGAGAGTTTACCTTCCACCGCAGTTCCGTCGGAAGCGGTACCCGCCCATTTCATGTCGATTTTACAATCATAGATTGTGAGGAGCCTGTGAGGTAGTAGTTGGATACCATGTTCAACCAATCGAAATTTGAACAATAGTCACAAAAACTTACTTTGACTTCCTCATTCCCAACTCAACATCACCCTCGACATCCGTCACTTGGGTAATGGCTGCTGTTGCATCACCTTCTGAGAATACTACTGTCGTCAACTCTGTCTGGAACCATTGCTTCGCCCAAGACGAAACGCCCTTTGATCTCCAGTGCCAGTTAGCGAGTCCAGGTGGAAGCGACATTATTTCTTGAGTAATCAAACAGTAGTATAGGAACTAGGCGGAGTAAATTGGAAGCTCTAAACGCTTCTTTGTTGCAGTGGATATAGTAAAGTCTCGCAGGTTATAGCTGGCTTTGAGCTGGATGACGAAGGTTCCAGAAATTGTGAGCTAACTTCAGTTAGTCGTGATTCAAATCCCGCCAGGTACCAATCGGCACTCCGATAGGGATTAACGACACATTTCATTTAATCAACCTTCACAAAACCCCCATACGGCACTTCAGCGATACCGATACAAGAAAAGAGCACAGGATCGCATGGGCAAACGACAGTATATATTATGAGATCTCAGGCGCAACGTTGCTCTCTTATACTCTAAGAAAATCTCAGGCGCTTGATGCCAAGAACTGCTATCCAAATTTGGGAGAAAGTGGCTATTCAATACGAAATCATCAAAGCATGAGGAACATCAATACCTTGGGCTATCGCGCGGCAAAACTTCTCAAGAAAGTTTCTATAGGCTCAGCTGGACTCAATTCGTCATGACAGAACCGCGCGGAGGGTGTTGAATTAGATCTACCAGATTTGAGACCTGTGCGTTGCACTATTCTCCTTTCGGATGGCATTCTCCGAAGTATCTACAAGCTCGTCAACCGGTCGCAGAACAAAAGAAATGCTTTGCATGGCACCGTCTGTTTAGGTCCTGGAAAGAGCGTCATAACAACCTTAAACCGCTGCAGACTCCTCCACGCTTTCTAATCTGAGAAGATCGATGGCGATCTGATGGAATAGCTGATATAGCTGTCAGCTGAAGCGATGGTTGTCCCGCTACAACGCCGAACAGCGACATAATTTGTCAACACCACGTTTCGCCTGGATTGGCTGGACTCTTGAGTCCATACCCACTCACGAGGACATAAATCTGCATCCCGTATGAAAAAAGTACTAGATAGCCCGTCGCCGAGCAGCCCGCCGACTACTGGCTCGTCAACCTTTAAGCTAGCATCGGCCAGGGGAACTTATGGGGTCGCCGATGTCACAGATAACATCTATGGGACGTAAAGGCCTTCACCATCGATTACTTGGCCCAGTGATGTGTTTTTCGCTTAATAGTGACAACCACGATTATTGGATGAGACAGAAGTGATGTCATTCTGGCTTCACATGCTGGGAAAAGATTAAGTTTCCAGGGTGCCAGAGGAAGATTCTTAGCTAGTAGACCAATGAGCTTGCTGGCTTTCGGACGCAACTCAACGAGCTCAGGCACTTCTGAAGACTTCACATATCTCATGTTTGTCCCGAGGCTGTGACCAGATACGGAACCGAGCCTCAGGTTGTCTGACCCGAAGAGTATCAGGAGTCTCGACTTTCTGAACTGTAATTACACATTGATACGGTACATGACCACGCGTTAGGGACTTACAAACACTGTCTCATTCTTCATCCTTCTGGCGCTCCAGTTTATCTCGAGCCTCTTATTGGCGGAAAGATGGGATGGAATAGACATAGCCGCGGCGTTCAATATTATCTTGGTTCATAGTAGCTATGAATCTAATGAGCCGCAGCATACGTATTTTTGGGCCATGACTCTAAAGAGTAGACCCCAATCCATGGGCACTATTAATGGTTCTTGTTTTTCGCGACACGCGAGATGCTTCGCTTGGGTATTGCGGGGAAGAAGCAGTCTTTGACTTTGTGGTTTTGAGGGTGCGCATGCCATTTTTAGGTAGAGTAGAGCATTCGCGGAGCCAGAAATTATAGCCATATTCGTAGTAGAACTGGTTGAGTGTGACGACAGGGCTCAGAAGCAACTTCACCATTGGAGCGCAGTCGGAGTAATGTTTCTTTCTCCCATGAAATGAACACCGGTTTTTTCACCATTCCTTTATCGGAGTAGTAGCTTGTAAGAAGGCCACAAGTGATAGAAGGCTCAGGGTCAATAATGCCATACAGAGAAACACGAGGGGCATATTTTGAATTGCTTGTGAAGATTCGTCTGTTGGATGGATCAATAAAAGATCGAGTGAGCATCCATGTAACTGGGAAGGGATCGCCCATATCTGCGCTGGTCCGGAATTAGCAATATTCGAGTTTTCTAAGATCCAGAATGGACTTTTTCCAGGACACATCCAACGAGTCGAAGGAGCTCTTTCGATCAATGGGCAAGACTCGGGCATAAAAGATGGAAGCATCTGACAGCTGTCATTCGTTGCTAGAGTGCTGCTTACGAGAATGTATGAATTCTGTGATGTCAAAAGACTTGGGATAAATCAGGTGATCGTAGAATGCCGGAGCCGCGGGAAGGCTGGGGTTGAAATTTAAACTCGGTAAATTCGAATAATTCAAGACTCGACTAAATCCCCCTTGTCTCCTCTTGCCACTGCATACGAATCATGTCCTCGACTATTGAAGCACTTGAGAGTCAAGCGTTGCAGGACCAAGCTGCATCAATCCGGCGACACCACACGATCTCTTCATCGTCTCGAGCCGCTCGTGCGCACCCTATTAGTGAATTACAGCCTAATGAGGATGAATACGTTGGGCAAGATTGGGTGGGTGGCGTAGGCGCTGTCGGAGAAAACAAAGGTCTTCACAGGCAAAGCTCTCTGCCTTCAAGGTATTCAAATCAACGAGGTGCGTCAAGTGACTTGACTGAATAATCACTTTGGACTTAATTACACCACGACCGGAACCCCCACAGGTCGATCCTCTAGGCATTCTCAGTCTGGTGCCCATACGCCTTCTAGAGGTTTGAACACTCTAAGTGCTATAACCGCTGAGCATGGCGTTGAAGGCGATGGAGACGAGGAAGAATGGGAGCGCGACATGAGGGACAAGATGAGGGGTTGGCGTGGAGACGACGAGGTTCGCAATAGTTACACTATCCGGTGACCACCCTGCCCCTGCATCTGATGCTAACGAGACGTTTCTTTTTGATTGGCTTCTAATGTAACAGGCTACTGCGGATTCTATGGCTATGTCGATGCCTACTACCACTTCGTACCCTCGTATTCCTCATCAGGACCACTCAAGATCGCAGTCACAATCATCGCATTCTTCCTCCATTTCCCCAATACCCGATGTAGGGGTGTCACCTCCTGTGACGTTACCGTCAGCGACGCCTATTGGTGCTAGTGTGCGACGCCATCAATCACTTACGTACGGAGGCCATGGCAGTGGCAGTGGCACTGGTACAAAATCGTCATTGATGCGCTCAGCAACAAGCGGGAAGAATGCTCGCTCTTCAGCGCTTAGTTCGCGCATTCATGCTGCCGATGTCCCTCCGGAGGATAGCCCGTATTTTCACGACGCATCAGGAGATGAGGAGAATGGCCCGTCTTCTCCCGTCGCTGAATTGGCACCTGGAAGCAGACTCCCATGGCAAACCCAATCATCAACGGGTGGAAGCAACGGTGCATGGGGTACTTCCTTCAACCAGAACACGGTTGCCGACGATTTGAATCGCGCTCTCGCCAGCTTGAGCCTACAGAACGGAGCCCAAGGTCCTGGTCAGGACCGCGGTGCACAACTTGGGGGCTACTACCAATCTTCCCTTTACTCCGTTGCGCAGAATTTAGCACAGCCTCAGCAGAATCCTAACCATACCAAACGACTCACTCCACCCCCACATCCCCCGCGGTTCAGATCATCTCGTTCACCAAGTCCTTCACCAGATCCTTCCTTTTCCAGTCCAGGTTCCGGTGGTGTTGGGACTCCTTCGCCGTCCCATACATATTCTCAGACTCCAGTTGGCAATCAGGCTCGTCCGCCCCAATTGTCCCTTGTGACTGATCTTGCAAATCAGGGCTCCTCTCAGCGGCAAGGACCTGTTAGTGCAGCTGCCTATGTGCCGCAAATTGGGCCTCGCGGCAGTAATGCACCCGCTCTTGCTCCAGAACCCCTTAATTCGGGTGGAGGATCCAGCGCTGGGACTGTTGTGCAAGGGAATCGTGAAAAGGACAAACCATCTACTGCAAGTGGGCTTGTCTGGGATCAGAAGGAGCGCATTGCCGGATCTCGTTCTGAATTTGGCAATGGTGGTCTGGGTTCGACTTTCACTCCCGGCAATATTCTAGCAAATCCCAGCTTTTTCTCTACTATGGATCCTTCTCTCCAGCAACAACTGCTTCAGCATATGCAAAATCAAGTACTGCAACAACAACATCAAGCGCTGCATCAGCCACTCGGTGATCCCTTAGGGATGTCATTTGGTGGTGGTCTAGACCAGTATATGCAAGGTTCACAGGCGCTTGCTCAATACACCCAATTACTTCAGCAGCAAATGCAACAGCAACAGCATCAGCAGAATACTCCACATGGTCAATATGCTCAACCGCAATCGCATGGAGTGCCATCTAGATTGAACACTGGCATGCCCCGCAATGGTTCTGCACAGAATGAGAATGGCAATGGGTCTGGCGCTTGGGATACGGCTAGCGGAATGAACGCGCCTGCGAATCTCAGCAATTACCTAAGCAGCCCGATTGACATGCCGAGTCTTGTCGCCGCCAAGGGATATAACCCAACAAACTTTGATACACAGCCTCAATTTGTGAGTTGTAACCGTTTTCAGTCAAGGCCCAAGTTTCCCGTTCTTATCTTGCACCTATCAGGCTCGTTACTTTGTCATCAAGTCATATACTGAAGATGACGTCCATAAGTCATTGAAGTATGAGATTTGGTCTTCAACAGATCCTGGCAACAAAAGATTAGACAAGGCTTTCAAAGAGTGCAATGGGAAAGGTCCTATATACCTATTCTTCAGCGTTAACGCCAGGTTTGACTTCTCGCCTTTCTAATTCAGCCATCAGCTGACGAAGATTATGCATAGTGGGCATTTCTGTGGCATGGCGGAGATGCTGACCCCGGTAAGTGATCGCTTGCCCATCACCATAGGCTGTTACTTAATATTATCTGTACGTTAGGTTGATTATACCAGAAGTAGCACTGTCTGGGCACAGGATAAGTGGAAAGGCGTATTTAAAGTTCGATGGGTATTTGTCAGGGATATTCCGAATGCCGCACTTCGACACATCCGCTTGAAGTACGTGTCAGTGTGCGTGACCCTGATTTAATACTTACTTTTTCATCGTGATCAGTAACACTCAAGAAAGAAAGCCAGTGACAAATTCACGGGATACGCAGGAATTACTTCCTGATGCTGGTCATGAAATGCTCCGCATCTTCGTCACCCATTCTGCTAAAACATCGTTGTTACAAGATTTCGCATTTTATGAAGTACGCACTCAGATGACTTCTTTCACTGGTGTAGTATCACTAACTCTTTAACACTTTTCAGCTTCAATCGATGCAAAAGAATACTCAGAATACTCCCAGCGCACCTCAACAGCAAAGTCCGCCACCACAGCCGCAGCAACCATTCCTTGGCGGTGCTGGTTTGATCAACCCAATGGCAATTCTCGCTGCCCAGCAGCTACAAATTCAAATGTTACAGCAGCAGCAGCAGCAGCAGCAGCAACAACAACAACCGGCGCAGCAAGTTCCTCCTGTCTCATCCCCCCCTCCTCGCCAGGACTCGGCTCAAGGTTACGGGTTTGGAAGTCCTAATCGTCGATTTTGAATGGGATTCAGGCTCCACATAATGGAAATTCGTCCATCTACCATTTAATTTGGATTCCTTTCTGGTATCGAATCTACGCCCAATCTTGTATAACAACAGTCTAGCAACGGACATGTGACGCAAAGCCTTAACAGCGCTGCATTATTCAGCATCGGATCTGTTATATGTCCTATTCATATTCAGGTAGGTATAGCTTCTTAGGATAGTTTCAGCTCTCTCCCTCGATATGCTACTTTTCGCCCTCTGTACACCGCCTTGCCCTATAACTTGATACCCTGCTCCCCTCGCTATCTTACAAACTACAAGGATAATTGTAGCTAGTGTATTGCTTGCTCCCCCGATTGTCCTTTCATTACTTTTCCAGTTTCTTTTGATTCTTTTGATCTCGATATTCATCTTTCCACAATCGCACACGGACTATGGACTCTGGCGCACGGACTTATTCTCTCCGCGACCACTGTTCATGATCGCACGATGTATAATCTGTAGTCCAACGAATGCATCATACATTGACAATCGATAAGAGAGTAGAGAGCAGGACAAATACAAAGCAATGAAAGCAAACATGACGATCAGGTGTCAGCTGGTCTCAAGCGATAGTCACCTGGTAGCATATTGTCTATCCGGTCACTTCTGCTGCTCATAGGATAATGCATGCTCGCAGCACTTGACGTCATCTCATCCCCCGACGAGAAGGAGAATTGGGTCTGTATCTGAGATAGAATTGGACCACCGGGTTGTGGCACGTTGTGATTATTGAATGCAACAGCCCCTATATTCGAATAACCTGAGGCCGGAAGGTAGTCTCTACCAGTAGGGTGTAACGAAGGTTGAGAATGTTGAAGAGATTGGGGCGGGTGTTGTTGTTGTGCTTGCTGCTGCTGCTGCTGAGCTTGTGGTGTCTGTTGAGTCGTGGAAGGCTCAGGGGGTGAAGGGTCATCATCAACCTTTTTCTTCGTACGTTTCGAATGTCGCAGACCACAGGCATTGCAAAGGGTTTTCGGCCCAAGGGGTCCCTAGAAGTATGATGGAAGTCAAGTGAAGAAGGTAGATGGATCGTGTTATTGGATTCTCACCTTTCTCCATTCTGGGGAATCAGTCCGTCCGCAGGTAACACAGACATATTGATGCTCATTGTTTTGAGCCTTCCTCTGTAAGAATATTCATTCAGATGATGAGTAGGTAAGCGGTGCTGGAGATCATACCTTCCGTCGTCTTACGGTAGCGTCGTCTTCGTCCATTTCGGTAATAGTCCCACTGGTGCCTTTCCGTTGGCGTGTCGTGGCTCCATTACTTGCCTCACCACCATCTAGGGTAGAAGAAGACCCAGCAGGCTGAAAGGTTACTTCACTCGTGCGACGTGAGTGAGACATGGGTAAATTGTGCATTGAAGGTAATTGATAACCCATCTCGGGGTCATTTGGGAGTCCAGAAGACTGGCCATTGAGGGAAGGATAATCCGATGCAGAGGAATTGGCAAAAACGGGGTTGACGGAGAAATGTGTAGCGTTGGGTGAGCGTAGTTCCTATATGAGGAATGCTTAGCATTAGTCTGGTTTAACTAGGAATACACTGACTTACGAGAAGCCGCTCCCTCAGACGCTCGTTCTCTACCTTCAACTCAAGGAAGGAATCCAACCTTTAGAAGAGCGTCAGTATATAATATATGGTCGAAGAGAGGGCGATCATACACTTCGGTATTGCGGCTTGGGTAAGGACGCGCGGCAGCAAAAACGCACTTGCAATCTATGGTGTCTCCGTTGGGAGAGAAATACGGGTGTCCCTTGACTTCAAACATGGGCCACTGCGTTGTTCCTGGTGATAGAGGCAGATCACTTCTCAGACGTACGAATATCGAGAGCTCGGTGCGCGTCATAAGACACGTATTGAAATGAGTAACAAAGGCAGCTTCGTCTTCCGCTGTACATGGGCGAAGGAGGGGAAGATTGTCTTAGTAATTAGTTGGATTAAAAACTAAAGGCAGGGGTGCACTTACAGTGAAGAAGATCAGTTATCTGACTGTTTACTACATCATCCTTCCATCCTAACAGCTCCTTAGCAGCTTCTCCATAGAAGAGTACCTTTCCAGAGTTGGAGAGGACAAGAATAATAGTCCCGGGGAGTTCGTTCATCAACAGATCGGCCCATTTCTTACGCTTCGTGAAGTCGAACACTTTGCTTTGTG
>WSUA01000024.1:42207-68533 GCA_019633455.1 Tulasnella sp. 419 | reverse complement strand
CTGCCCCAGTGAGCAACCCGTGAGCCCGAGCTGCGTTATTTTGCAAAGTGAAGTGCACGTTTGACACGGATTCTGAAGGATACATCCAACTTAGCAGGTGAGAATATAAATATCATGTCTTACTTACCACCCTTCGAAGACTCGATCATGGCAAATTGGTATTTGTCAGTAACAATTCCAGGCCATAAACTATTGTCGAACGATTCTCCGATATCGATGCCTGTGATATATTGCTTCTGAAGACTTGAATCTTCGGTTGCTCGTCGTCCGTTAGGTAAAGAAGCAGAGAAACCAAGTGATGAAAAGAGAGTCGCGGATAAGAGTATAATGGACTTCATGATGAAATAGATGCTCTTGATTATTAGATCGATGTTGACTTGTATGTGAGTAGCTTGCCATTAACATTCTACCCTTTATAGTACGCGGTGGACCTTTGCGCAGTGGGTCGTCAAAGAACCTACATGATCTCTCAGCTGCCCATGAGAATCTGCCAAGGGAGTGATTTGTAATGCTAGGCGCTGATCACTGAATCCAATACGTAGCGCACATAGCATGACCCAGCCGGCAGAGAAACCTGGCATCATGTAAGTAACACGAATCAGGCAAATCGAGGATACTTCAGTTTTCATTGGTAAATCCGTCGAAGGAAAGCTTCCCGTGGATGTCAGTAGTACGTACAACTTCGTGATATGCCGACATCCCATGTACTTAGTTAGCTCAATTAGAATTGGCGCCTAGAATAATATTCATCTCTCCAGTAGATGGCGATGCTATGCCGTTAAGTGGTGTCACGTGAGTTCAAGATGAAGAGTTAGCAAGTCGAGTTCCACACAGATTACTGATGGATAGTCTGAGTTCCGGGAAGATGGAATGATTAATGAAATCCGACGTCCTTGGGTACAAGAATTACATTTCTTAATGGCTTGTGCACGCATATTATTATAAGATGGGCTGCAACCTCAATTTGCAACTTCAAGAACGTAGTAAAGGGTAAGGAGGTTACAGGGGATTTTCAATTCCAGCGTCACGACACCATTGCTCCCATAATGCAACCGTGGTTTGCTTATTATGCATCCAAGCAGGAATCCACCGCCATCTACATCTAGCCCAATATCGGCCTCTAAGATCTTCGTGTGCAGGTTCAGGGGCCGTAGCAAGCCAAACGGGGGTCGTTGCTCCTTGTTCAGGGGTAATACCTGTAGCGAATGCGATTCTAGCGGCTATGTTCGTAAGGAATGTCCGTTCAAGCCCTTCCCAGATACTCGATTTCACAGTACCTACGAAGTACAGGTCGGTGTGTAAGACGATGCAATATCGGTTCTATTGACATACCGGGATGACAGCAGTGAACGGTGACATTTCTCCATGTTCCTGATATCTCCAGACGCCTTTGTAGTTCTATAGTAAAAACATGTTGCATGGCCTTGGATCTTGCATAGGTCCTCATTGCATCTATGAGGTTGAGGGGTTGGCCAATCTCGACTTTGCCAACGATATCGGGAGAGTTGAGAAGGTCGAGTGTCAAACGATCGGAAGCATAGATTTGATTTGAGGACACCATAACAATCCTGGCAGTTGGGGTTATGTACGCGCTTTGGATGAGGGAAAGAGTGAGGAGGAAGGGTCCGAGATGGTTAATCTGGTATGTCTTCTCGAGACCGGATGAGGTTATGGTTCTCCTCTCGACGATAGCGCCTTGGCCAGAAATAGTCAGATTCGCAAGAACTTGACGTGACGTGAAACCCACCTGCGTTATTCACGATGATATCGATCCTCCTCGATTCATCGGGCCTTTTATGCCATCTATCAATGAACTCTCTGACACTACTCATCTCCTCGAAATCAATCACCTCGACGAAGACATGCGAGTTCTTCGTTTTATCTATGATTTCGTCTCGTGCGTTCTCAGCCTTCGATTTGTTGCGGCAGAGAAGATAAACCTCTGCGTCTCTGGAGGCGAGTGCCAACGCAACATCAAAACCTACACCCGTGTTCGCACCTGTTACCAGAGCTCGCTTTCCACGTAAGGAGTCATAGCGAGGAACGTGGATATCAGAGTAGAGACCGCCGAAAATAGCGTCAACTAGGGACTTGAAATGAGAGGCGTGTTGCTGAAGAAGAAGCTTCGACATTGTATTTTGATGAGACAATGAGTGAGAGGTCAAATATGGATCAAGAGCGGTATTGGGGTTAAATACCGAAGGTCGGGATTTGCTTGGCAGAGCAACATGATTTCCAATCGAATCATATGCCGACGCGAACAATCAAGCCGGGATATGAGGACCAAAGGCAGATCAGTGATATGGGGGCTCTCCCCGAGCGAGGAGTCCGATCGTAACGGAGGAGATACTATAAGGAGATGTCCATGGTGTCTAGAATGTAGTGAGAATTGAAATCCTTGGCATGAGTAGCAGAAATTATGCTGAATTAGTCATTGGTTGGTGCTGCCGAACACCGGAACGTCTGTCATCCTAAGTGTTGGTCGGTGATGATCTCCGACTACGGCTGGTGAATCAGCAAACCGTGGGACAGTAAATTTGAATCTGTTATAATTACACCCTTCGTGCTACAATGGTGAGCATTGATATATCATGATATCTTACTATATACTAATCCGTTGTTGCTGTCTATTTAGCCTCAGGTTAGCTGCTGTAGTCAGAGAACTAGACCAACTCGACTCATTTATACACTTAGAATGAATATATCGAAGAACATATAAAGAAGCACGGACGGCGACTTGATTATGAGGAAAAGAAGTAAGAACGCTCAATAATACTCTATCATGCGTTGTGATGCTTATGTCATTTATAATCCAGACGAAAGAGATTGGCTCGAGAGGCTCATCGTTCCTCAGCTACAGCTCAGAAAGCTTTCGGAATCAAAGCCAAACTTCTACATGCACGACGACACGCTGAAAAGGTTCAGCTTAAGAAAACTCTGAAGGCACACGATGAGAGAAATGTCAAACAGTCGACCAAGGATGCCGACTCTTCGGTTGCCCTTCCGACGTACCTTCTAGATCGAGAACAGCAAAAGGATGCCAAAGCCCTGTCTACTGCAGTTAAGCAAAAGCGAAAAGAAAAGGCGGCCAAGTTCGCGGTTCCTTTACCCAAGGTTAGGGGAATTGCTGAAGATGAAATGTTCAAAGTCCTGCGGACCGGCAAGAGCAAAAGCAAGTCGTGGAAGAGGATGGTGACCAAAGCTACATTTGTCGGGGAGGGCTTTACGAGGAAACCTGTGAAGTTGGAAAGGTTTGTGAGACCTATGGCCCTTCGATACAAGAAGGCGAATGTGACGCATCGTAAGTCCATCTACCTGGACCTAGTTGTCGCCATGATTCAAATTCGAGATTAGCCGACCTGAAAGCAACGTTCCAACTCCCCATCATCGGCGTAAAGAAAAATCCCCAGTCACCTATGTACACTCAACTGGGTGTCATGACTAAGGGTACTGTTATTGAGGTGAATGTTTCAGAACTTGGGCTCGTTACAACCGGAGGAAAAGCTGTCTGGGTATGTTATCGTCCAATATAATCTAGCCCCTGCGTCTTGTCAAGCTGATTACGTTATGTAAAGGGGAAATACGCCCAGGTGACCAACAATCCCGAGAACGACGGATGCATCAACGCGGTCCTTCGTACGTCACCTACCTGCCTCTTGCTCTCGAGTCGTCTGCTCATCTTTCTATGTTAGTTGTGTGATTTTACGATTTCTCTTCAAAAGTGTTGTATCTATGCTCCGCTCATCAATTTGATTATATGTGGTTAACGCATCAATCTTGACATTCAACATAATGCTGTGACTCATGGATTCTGCACCAACATCTCATGACTCCCTCATCAAATTTCACTGTGGACTAAGTTTCTCAATACATTCGATATATACGACAAAGACACCCGAGGCTCGCCAACCAAGGTGTTTAGCAGGTACAAGCCTTATGCTCGGCAGCGCAGCTACATCCATTGTTGGAACCCTTGCACTCGCACTGACAGAACCATGTGTTATAGCTTTGTCATCTTGTCTAAGGAGGAGCTAGACTTACGTTGCTGGAGTGGGCTTTGTTGGCACAGTTATTGCATTGGCAGTCACCGCTGTTGCAAGCGCAATTGGCAGAGCCGCAGCTTCTATTGTCAGCAGCAGCAGGGAGTCAGCGCCAAGGTATAGTTAACTGTATAAGTGTTGCTACTAACTGGCAGTTGTTTTCACAGTTGCAAGCCATGACGATTTACAGTGATGGATAATTGGAATTTCAGAAGAGCAAGTGGTGATGTGGTTGAAGAGGGTGGTTTGAGGGGCTTTTGATCCACTTGGAATATGACTTATATGGGCCTCGTGCACTCCTGCGGTGGTCTATGCGGTGGTCAGTGCGCGATGGTCAGTGCGACATGGTCCATGCGCCTGAAGTCTCAGACAAAGTACTATCCTGCACGTGACCTTTAGGAATAATTCCCGCAATGCTGCGTCAACGTACATAGCATTCTATGTAATATTCATACAGAATACTGAAAAACCTTCTTTATTCACGTTTTCGTCTCTTGGGCCCGCGTCCCGCTTGAGAGTCTTCCCGCTTTTGTTTCTGCCCAGCTAACCGCATGTATTCTTTCCTCTCTTCCTTCCTTTTATCGTCTTTCTTGTCAGCTTCGCGAGCAGCCTTCTTCCGATATGCGTCTCTTCTCTCCGCTTGCTTGTCCTTCCTCTTCTGTGCCTGGTCTTTTGTTAGTGCTCGCATCTCCTGCATGATCTGGATTGCCTTCTTCTCTTCGGGTTCAAGCACCACTGCGGATCGCTTCTGGAGGTAGGTTTGGCGACGTTGGGCTTTCATTTGCTTTGGCTTGGAAGCGTATGGTAGCTCGGATTGAAGTTTTGTTGGGATCTTCAGCGGGTTGAACCGTCTATGTATGCGTTCGATTGGCTAAGCAGAACACGGTCATCAATCGTTGGTCACACCATTTTGGCACTGAAATTCCAAAGATTCATGAACATACCCTGTACGATGAGTTAATTGGCAGAGGAGTCTTAATCCCTTGCTCCCTCCTCACTTGACCGGTCAACCGCATTCCAGCCCATCGAGCTTTATCGGACAGAAGTAGTGAAGTGACAGGATTGTAGAACTTTCTCGGCTGGATGGAATACCACGCGCGAAGGAAGATGATATCTGAGATGAACAGAATTAACTATTAATCATTGAGCATAATCAGGGGGTAGCTTGTGACTTACCACTCATCAGGACTTTGTCCTCGAATGTCGCGCGGAACGCGCCTTCAGGTTTGCTCAACGCCCTTTTAATCTGACCTCTGATTCCAGATACGGTTCTGATATTAGCGCCTTCAAACTTCGCAATTTCCAACGAACTGTTGAACATGTCCCTGACGAAGGCCGTGTTTTTATAGATCTTGTAAGGGGTTCCAGTCAGCTTTAGCTTCTTGACGATTTTTGTTGTTCTATCCACGTCCAAGACCACGCCAGTGGCTGAAACCCTGAACGCAGCTGTGCCATCCTCCAAAGAGTTGAAGGAGCAGAAACCGGTATTAGGCAGAGAGACGGGTCCATAGAAGGTGGCATAACAGTGCATGTGTTCTGGCGTGTACTTCAGCATCCGCATTCGGATCGAATGGTCATCAAGGGAATAAATTGGTATCGATTGGAACCTTCGCCAACCCAAAGAGAAAATCAATGGGTCATTGGTCTTCAAAGTGCGAGCAAACCATCGATGCCTTTTAATCCTAACTTGAATGAAGCCAAATCTCTCTTCGGAGGGTAAGAGGCCTCCAACAATAATCGGATATGCTGGATCGAAGTTATCCACTAATTCATAAGGAACCTGATCCAGCTCCACGCGCACATACGAGCCTGGCCTGTATCCTTCCACGAGTGCCCTGGTTTCCGCATCCACACCTTCGAACTCTGCACGATTCAGGTGGAGCTGCCTTGATATCTCCTCCTTCTTCTCGTGATAAAAGTCGAGTTTGGAATCGGGGTCATCGGGATCGTCATACTGTTCGTCAAACTTCCGTTTCAGCACCTCTTTTTTTGCCGAGAGGGCGGCGGCGCTGGACTCCTCCGTCGATTCAGCCGGTGTTACGGCGGTTTCCCCAGCTTCAAGATCAACGAAGCCGTCCCCCTCCATGTCCTCATAAGGCTCCTCCCTTGTATCACCACTATGATTCTGATTATCTCCAGTGATGAAGAGATGCCGGATGGAGTCAAGCATCTCTTCGCTCTCCCATTCTGCTAAGCTGTCCAACCTCATTTCCTCCTTTGAGCGATCCAGAACTTCGGTACGTCCATCCAAGTCAAAAATCTCTCTCCGTTTGATAGTAAACAGATCATCTACTTCCTCAGAATTTTTGTCTTCGTCTTGCATCTTCGGCTCCAGTGCGTCTGCAACAATTTGTTCCGGGGTAAGTTTCGAGGAGTAGATGAGCTTGGTAAGGTCTCTCCGCCGCTTGCGGTTCCGAGCATTGAAAGAAGTAAGGGCTTTTTCGGCCAAGTTGTACTTCCATTGTGGTGCCGCGTCTTCATCGTCTGTTGTATCTTCTTCGTCGGAAAGATCCATTAAGCCTTCTTCATCCTCTTGTCGATGTCTCTCGCCGAATTCTGGATCGCCGAGATCAGAATCGCTTTCGGCGTAAGCTACATCATGCGGACGATTCGATCCAAATCTGGAGCTTGTAGACTCGGGAGGGAGTGCCCGCATCGACCTCGTGGTCTGACGATGGGCTGTTCGACCCTCAACCCTTTTCTCAAGTTGTGTCAGTTCATTTTCTGCAGCGGACTCCATACCACTCTCCTCTCCTTCCTCTCCTTCCTCCCCCTCTCCTTCGTCCTCCATCTCCCAATCGTCCTCGTCCTCGTCCTTATCCTCGCCAGGCTCTTCGTCTTCTGACATTGACTCTGTACCTGAATCCTCAGGTTCCGACGGATCGTCTTGTTGATTCCCATTTCTATCGACAATGGACAACTGCTTAGTTGAAGAATCCAAGAGCCTAATATGACTCTTGGCAATTTTGTCCGCTAATGTAGAGGTGACGTCCTGAAGATCCATCACCATTTGCTCCCCTTCCCCTTGTAGAGCTGATGTAATTTGTGGTTAGTACGGTTGTAATGCCTGAATTGGAGACGGAAATACTCGCCATCATTATTGTCTTCCTCCCCAGTCCGCCGCGAGAAACTGCCAGGTACGTTGATGTAAACAGCATCTTTGTCGTACATGATGCCTCCTACGTCACTCATAGGGGCATGGACCAATTTATGTTTCTCGCTCAGCTTTCTGCGTTTTTCGCTTTCTGCCGTTGGCAATGGACAGGGATCATTCAATAACTTTATGCTCTTAATGCTCAGATCACCTGCTCCTGGTATGTGGACCTTTGTCGTTTCTCGTAGATTCGTGCCTCGTAGATAACCGTAGAGTGTAATAGTTCGATCAGCTTTCGGATGCAATCGAACCTGTTCTCGTGGAGTTAAATCTTCTATTCGGTCCGCCAAAAGGTAAGGATGCGAGTTTCTGAATATGAGTGGGCGGAATTTCATGACCGAGATGAACCTGGAGAGATTATGAATTTCGCCGTCTGGATACCGACCATTGAGAATCCCAGAGAGATAGAAGAGTTTGGCTCCTTGATAGATTTCGGTCCAGAATCGTTTCTTAAGGAGCTTCTTCGTTGCACGTTGCGTGGCTAGCTTCTTGATAAGATCAAGGTGTGTAAGGACGCCAATGACTTTGGGAAATCCATGGGATTGAAGGATGTTGAGAAATTCAAATGTTTCCTATGGTAAGATGAAATGAGTATCGAGTTATATGAATTGAGTCAAGAATTTTACCATCTCAAATCCAAAACTAGCATCAATCATGAGTAACACCAAGTCAGCAACTTTGCCGATGTCGATCATGGAGTTGAGGTCGTTATTGCATTCGATAAATGTCAGGCGGCGTTTTTTGCCTATGAGCCATGATCAAACGGTGAGGGCTCTGTGGCTTTGAAAGAATATCAGGCATACCTGAAACGACGGTAATAGGTCCCTTGACCTCCGACAGAGTATGCTTGGTATATCTTTTAACGAGACTCTTTATCAATGTCGTTTTCCCGACCTGTTAAAAATCGTAGCGTTTAGATTGTGTTCCTAAGGAAGTACCTTGGTGCTTACGCCAGGAGGACCAACTATCGCGACAATCACTGGCGGAGGTGCATCGTCCGGAGTCCGATCCACTAGTGGAACATGAAGACGCGTTTGGTCCTTTTCAGCAGTCCTTCTTCCTTGCTTTTCAGCCCTCCGCCCTGATCGAGGAGCAAAAGCCTGAGCAGGATGTGATGAATCGGCATTACTCAATTGAGGCGGTCTGGAAAGCGTACCTTTTCATTGAAACCCGACTTTCCTTTCCCCTTTTCCTTTTTCTTTTCTGCCTTTGATCCGGATTGCGCTGGCCTATGCGGTTTCTTGGGTCGATCGTCCATGGAAGTAAGACATTGATTGTAAGGGAAATTTGCTCAGGGTCTTGTTTTCTTTGTGTCCGTTTATGTCCGTATTAGAACCCTTTGAGGTACCGCCAGCACTTTAAAGTTGGACGACTTTTGCGTTTTCACTTTTTACATCTCTTTTCAACTTCGCCACTGCTATTTCGCCACACTGCTACGTTTATCTATAATGTCTTGGAAAATCACGAAGAGTAAGTGAAGGTGTGCAATGCAGTAGTACCTGGTCTCTGATTCCTTTACAGAAATCAAAGAACTTGGCTCATCTTCCAACTCCTCTAACAACTCACTCAGTACCACTCCAACCACTCCTTCACGTTCAACCACTCCCACTCCTTCCAATCCAGATCCAGATAGCTCTGTATCACGTCGCACTGGTGTGCTGAGCATTCGCGTTGCTTCGGCACGCGGGCTTTCGTTGCCGAAAGGCGTTTCTTTGCCAAAGCCAATCGAGAAAGCGCTTGGCACGCAACAGGCACAGATCGCCTCTTCCGTCACTTCCTCAAGCGTTACTCAGCAGCAAAAGGAAGCTCAGAAGAACAGAAATAGGGAGAGTTTGCAAAGAAAGCAATGCTGGTGGTTGCCGTACGGTAAGTCTCCCATCACTCCTGTGATCATCACTGCGCTTCATTAATCCACCCCCTTTACAAAGCCCTCCTTGAGTTCGACAGGAATGAGGTTTTAATTGACGCACTAGGTGGTCAAGGCATTGAGGCACCCGTTTGGATGTTCCAAGCTCATTTGTACGTTCATTCATTACCATTCATGCCGTTGGTTTTCCAATCGCTGTCCCTGACCAAAAAAGCTGACATGAGCCCCCACCGCACTTCACTTTTTCCCCAGCGATGTCTCTCGAGTGTCCGAAATTTCAATGCAGATTTATCTCAGAACTGGCACCAATTCAACCGATGAAGCAGCTGCTAATGATGAGCTTGGAAAGTCTGATATTTTCATGGGCAATATCACCTTTGTCCCCGACTTTGACGCATTAGTAAGCGGCTTCCACTTCTTTCATCAGCCTCCGCCATGCCCCTGTCTGCTCACGTGAAGGTGTAGTAAAGCGGCAACTAATAAATGTTTCTTCGGTCGATAGGGAACTGTTGATACATGGCATCCTGTAGTCAGTGGAACTGGAGACATCAACGTTCAAGTGACATTCCGCCCTAGCAGCGTGAGTATCAAATTACTGATTGTCATCGTATGGTAACTAAATACCCCATATCCTAGGGGCAAGCGCTGTCCATCGACTCGTTTGATCTCCTCAAGGTCATTGGCAAAGGTAGTTTTGGAAAAGTCATGCAAGTGAGGAAACGCGACACATCCAGAATTTATGCCCTGAAAACCATCCGAAAGGTAGCAATATTTGCTCACTTGATCTTGATCACGATCACAACAGGCACTTACGTTCATTACTACATCCAGGCACACATTGCTTCGCGTAATGAGATTACCCACACATTGGCCGAGAGAACCGTACTCGCCCAGGTCAATAACCCGTTCATTGTTCCTCTCAAGTTCAGCTTCCAGTCCCCTGCCAAGCTCTACCTTGTCCTTGCGTTGGTGTTCTATTTTCTGCACCCCTGCATCATCTGCTGATCCTGAATCGATAGTTTTGTCAATGGAGGGGAACTTTTCCACCACTTGCAAAGAGAGCAAAGATTCAATGAGGAACGAAGTCGATTCTATGCTGCCGAACTGCTGCTCGCTCTAGAACATCTCCATGCTTTCAATGTGGTTTATCGGTCAGTCTCACTGTTACATTGTGCTTCTTGCACTGACAAGGTTGGATTCGATAGCGACTTGAAGCCAGAAAACATCTTGCTTGATTACACTGGTCACATTGCTCTCTGCGATTTCGGCCTATGCAAGTTGAATATGACTGACTCGGAAACAACCAATACCTTCTGCGGAACTCCAGAATATCTTGCGCCAGAATTATTACTAGGACGCGGTTACACGTAAGTGTTACTGAAATACCCAGCTTTACTGTGTAATTGAGGGTCCTTTGTACAGCAAAACTGTCGATTGGTGGACCCTTGGAGTACTTCTATATGAGATGTTAACAGGTAGGATATATCATGCAATGCTTAGCGTCCACCCGAGCTCACCTTCACTTGACGTGAGGTCTACCCCCATATTATGACGAAGTATGTCAAGACTTCTAACTTTTTGGTTTACTACATTCTGATTGGGCGTACTTTAGAACACTAATGAGATGTACCGCAAAATTCTCCACGAGCCACTCCGCTTTACAGACGAGATCAAAGCGGATGCTAGGAGTCTGCTCACTGGACTCCTCACTCGGGATCCATCAGCAAGACTGGGTGTGAATGGTGCAGAAGACATCAAGAGACATCCATTCTTCTTGAAGCACGTTGATTTCAAGAAGTTACTTGCCAAGCAAATCCAACCTCCTTTCAAACCGAGTGTAGTAAGTCTGATATCAATTCTCCGGCAGTCTCTCTGAGGCTAATAATCCAATTTTCCGTAGGCGAGCGCTATCGACACAAGCAACTTTGATCAAGTGAGTCAGCACATGTCCTTATTATTCATGCCTCTCATCGTCTCAAAAACTATCTTTTAGGTCTTTACATCCGAAGAGCCACTTGATAGTGTAGTCGCAGATTCTCATCTGTCAGAGACCGTCCAGGAGAAGTTCGCCGGATTTTCCTACGATGGAAGGGATGATCTTGCCAAAGCGGGAGGCCAGAGTTACATCGGTTGAAGTTGACGATTCCCGCATCATCCACTTTTTTTATTAACAACAGGGCATACATCATACCATACTGCCAATCCATTCTGCACTTTTATATCATTAACTTTCGTAATCTCACCTCATCACACCTCCACTTCGTTTCTATTCGGTTTCTTCCCAATTCTCGCCAATAGCATGCTACTGTGGCGTGTTGTCCACTCGAGCACTATTACCTCTGCTTTATGCTATACCGTACTCAATGCACTTCGTTCCCTGCAACGCTCTTTGTGAAAGCATTAAATATGATATGGGTCCCTTGCTATTCAAGCTGCCGGTAAATTAATTAACTATCATTAATTAGCCTTGGTGGACGCAGTATTTCCCCAAAGCCACATGTGATGAGAACCAGAAACATCAGCAACGATTGACTCGACTGATCCTGCAGGTGAGATGGCGAGGAATGTATGGCTGATCGGGGTTATGTCATATACTGAAGCAAGATGACAACAATGGTGTGTTAGTATTGTCTTGCCATGGAGTCGGAAAACCTACCTCCAGGGCCAGAAAGGGTGAAGTTGTACACAGATGATAAATTCTGCTCGATCTTTATGGTTTCCGCGACTTGAATCTTGGTGATCTGTGCGTCTTCGAGAATCTCGGGCGGATTCCATCTAACCTGAGGTAAACGTGAGTTGATGGATACCTCTGCTAGTATATATAGCTTCGAGTGACAGACCGAAACTCCTTGGAATGATGCAAGTTTCCCGGTGGCTCGACATGTCACAGCGAAAATATCTGTTTTCCATGAAGGTGCAAGAACCGTATTTGGATCGTTGAGGAGCGTCAAAGGTTCATTCCCTGTGTTTGTCAGTTCGGCATTGAAACGGAAAACGTCTGCCCCCAAGATATTTGGATGTCCTGAGGAATAGGCGTTCGGCTTGTCAGTCGGAGGTGAGAATCCTGGATGATGGCTACTCACCAGAGAGTCTTAATCTCAGCGACTTGGAGACAACCATTGGTAACCAAAATGTGAAAATAAACAGGAAATTGAGGTGATACATGGTGGATGCAATGGATGTTGGACCTTGTGATGTACTCTATATATCAGGCTCTACAAGCAATCAATACAGTCGAAGAAGTCGTTATTGCCCCGCATCTTCGTATCAAACGAGTCTCGTTGTGCCATGTTACACAGTGGAGGGATGGTCGCTAGGCTAAGCGACGGAAGGAACATTGCCCAAAGCAGGATCGCTACCTTGGGCTTTGATATGAATCTTGTGAGATGAGATAAGTCGAATAAAGTTGTTGAACGGCCCGCGGCTGGACTTAAGTAGGCGTCGGTACCAGAATGACAGTTTGGCAGAGCGTGTGAGAGACCAGTTGTCGATTGTCTCAACTTCATCAACTGAGATGATATCTACTATACAAATGTCGTGATGTCGCTTACTGATCGCATTACTGAATATCGTTGGCAGTCGGTTCGGGCGGAAGGTTCATTCATCGTGATCATGAGATAGTACTAGTATATCACCACACAACCACCATGATCCTCCAATAGAGAATTCACGCTGGATCACTTGACGTTAGTCCATATTGGTCAAGCACTCAAAAATCACTGGCAAGGGATGGAGGAGCTCCGATATTTGAATATCTACTTCGTCACGAGTGATCAGGGTACTGGAGCCAACCTCGAGATGCAAGTTGTTATTGTTTTTGATGATGATTCTCAGTGGCTACGATCCAAACACAAGCTATAGTTTCCGGCACCATGGTGCTTCTCCACTTTCGGACCCTTGGTTTGCTGGCTTCATTGTCAATAAGACAAGGTAATACAATACATACATTCAATGATGGCATGAATATGGTGCATTAGAAAAAGAAAAACAGGACCTCCCAAGTCCAAATCACGACTCTCAAGAGTCCACTTGGAGACCAATCACTGTTTTTTAGCAATGAATTGGGTTTCAGTTACACCCTTTCCCATGGCAGCGGTCGATGAGACGCCGCCTGTCACAGTCATGAGCAGGTTATCTACGTATTCAGCACCCGACCACTGGAAATAGAAACAGGTCAACACAAGGTTCCTACGTTTCTTCAAACAACCGACCTTTTGATGTGTCAACACATCGGTTCCTAGTTCACGCTCTTTTCTCTGGACCAGACTGACATATGCCAGCATGCCATCTTTGGCATAATTTTTAGCGAATAGATCGCTGATGTAAGCGTTGGAATGAAGTCCACCAAGCTAATTGAGAGTATGTTAGCGGATTGAGTAGTTTGGCACTTGTGTCGAAGACTTACAGTGATGAACTGCCACACAAAGCCCAACTTCCCTAGCTCATCAATATACGACTTCATATCTTTCTCCCCGAGCCCGGCAGCATCCCAATTGAAGCTAGGACTCAAGTTATACGACAACCATTGTCCGGGGCATTCCTTCCGGACACCGCGAGCAAATTCCTTTGCTTGAGCCAAGATGGGACTCTTAGTCTCCATCCATAGCAAATCAGTGTAGGGTGCAAACGCTACACAGCGGTTGATTGCGCACTGTGTACCTCCTTGGTATCGATAATAACCTTCCCTGGTTCTTGGCGTATCCCAATTCCAGTAGGGGAGGTTAGCTTCACTGAGTCCAAACTCCTGTACAGCAATCCTTTTGGCCTCGTCATGAGAAACCCGTGAGGTCTTCTGAAGATATGCTTGGGTTCGAGATTTGGGGAGTTTCTCCGAGACTGCGACTGCGAACAATTTAAGGTTTGCTTGAGCTATCCACTTGTCTTCCACTGCTTGCAGCGCATCCCCAGAGAGGCCATCGGCTTCCGCGCGAGTCATTACGTTGACGAGAGGTGGAAGATTTGGATTTGTGGAGCCGAGAATGAAGGGGTGATCACGATCATCGACATTTGTGGTAATCAAGGTGGCTGCCTCGGAATCCGTACGTGCAACGACGATATTGCTGACACCCATGATGTCATACTGGAAACGGATAGCGACAAGGCGATTGATATGCTCGGAAATGGGAACTAGAACTTTTCCGGCCATGTGACCACATTTCTTCGTTCCCGGCGCTTGATCTTCAATATGAATTCCTGCTGCGCCTTTCTCGACGAACAATTTCGTCAACTTCATGACGGCTGTAAGGCCACCATGACCCGTATCGGCGTCAGCGATAATCGGCCGAAGGTAGTCAACTCGTGGAGTTTTTCTGAGCTCCTCGGGGGTCATGCGGGATCGAGCTTCTCTTTGTTTACGGTCGTGGAAGAGTTGAGCCATGAATAAATGTTCGACTTTGTTAGGAACAGTGTTGTACGGATAGTCTATGGAAAAATGAGGCATTGTAATTCCGCGAACAATGATACATGAGACATGAGACACACACCAGCGAGATCCGGTCCAGGCTCATTAGTCGAAGATGCAGTCGATGAAGATTGCCAACCCGACACGTAGACAGTCTCAAGGTACTTGGCCATTTGGGTGACTTGAACTGGGTCCAAGCTGCGAATGAAATTATTGGGGAGATCGCTAAAGGATTTGTAGAAATTCAACATACGCTCCATAAGTATGAGAGGCTGTTCCATTCTTGGCGTGATTTTCGAGTAGGGACCATAGCTTTTTCCCTTGAAGGTCGGATGCATGGTTTATAGGCAGAGTGCCCCGTTTGGATACTACTTGGGCAGCCGTATAAGGTCGCTTCACTTTCGAAAACCTTGGTTGCTAAACGGGTGACATATGATCAGTTTCTTGATGGCATACAGTTGATTATCGATCCACCCCACCTTCCACCACTCTTCAACTTCGGCAACTTCCTTCTCGAACAACCTCTGTTCGTCTGCCATCATATGTTTGGGGGATCTAAGTCAAATAATGAAGACGAAAAGAAAGGAGGGGGCAAAATGGAGGCAGGTAAGTGAGAGGTAAAGGATCATCTTCCCCGTTTTATACATTCTTTCACGTGTCGGATCTCACGTGAATTTTCCGACAAACCCCGAACACGAGTCTGGCTAAAAGAGCCAAGTTCGGATCATTGGGTTGCCGGTCTCGTGGTTAACGCCGCAGACGCCGTTCCGCTCTTTCTGTCTGACACCTGATAGTTCACCTTTATACATTCGGCCACATTCGGAAGTTGGCTGAAAACGGGCTGTTCGTTTGTGTAGTTGTGGAGTCAGAAGCAAGCAGGATGCAGGCCTTAGATAACTCCTGGTCTCCAGACACGGAATCGGAAGGGAGCGGAACATGATTGATATTGTATTATTTGGACTTTACACGAAAAGAATGAAGGGACGAAGTAAAGTGGAAAGGTGTCCATAATAACTGCTAAGAATCCAAAAAAATTGATACAAATTTTTCAGGCGCACTTTAGTTTGGGCGCTCCAAAGCTCTGATGAAATGGTAGAAGTCCACTGCGGAGGCTGTCGTACCATATTTGTAGATGTAGTGAGCTGCGACCCAGGATGAGAACAGCGCTTTTTGGTATGCTTCCGGCAGCCTTGTCATAAGTGTCTCCAGACCAACCTGTTTGACGAGTGTTCCGGGAATTGCTCTGCTCAAGACATTCTTCCTGCTAGAGATATCATCGAATAAGTCAGATGATTCTAGCTCTGCCTGAAGATCGTTGAGCTTGCTGGAAAGTTCATCCGATAGGAGCGTTCGTGGTTTGGTACCATTATTTCTTGCGTGTTCTCGTTGGATGCAGCTACACTCGTTGGCGGCGTTGTCGACAATCTTCTGTTGGATATCCTTGACATATGACTGGTAGAATTCGGATGGTTTCCCGTCCTTGAAAATCATCAAATCAAGGTATTCTTGTTCTGAGAGACCCAGACCAGCCAAGACCTCGAGCGAAGACGACGTGACACCACCCTGAGATATACACTCAGTTTCTTCACCATCTGCATCCCATGACATGTAGACTAACCTTATTTGCACTAGCATCCTTGAAAAGGGCGACTTTACGTTTCTCCAAAAATAGTCGGGCTTGTTGGGTCAGGAACAGATTCGCGCCCTCCACGATGTATTTGTAGTGAGGCTTTCCGTCACGGTCAATGAGTGCAGCAACATTCGAAATGTTGACGGCTTCAGGACTTCGGAGAGTGTCAGTGATCTTCACTAGAGACAAGAGCCATTGATACGTACCGGCCTCCGCATGGCACGAAGATATCAGCCTTAAACCTGAAGTGTGCAGTATTTCTGAAGTCCGTTCCATCGGGAACAACTTCACCGGCTAAATTTATTTGTTAGATATGCAACAGGATAGAAAGAGAACATGGGCTCACAAGGAAGCTTAAGATCTTGATCCTCAACTAAAACCACATAGCCGTCTTTGCTCAGCTTGGATCTGTCGAAATGCGAAATCATCTTGCGGGCTTTAGCCAATCGAATTAACTCTTCACGGTTCAACCCTGCTGGATCAGCGAGAACACCGGAGCCATCAATGATTGCGATTGTCTTTTCGTTTCCGAGCAGAATCTCATCTACAGAGTGGAAGACGTCAGTCGATATCCGACCATCTTCATCATCATTGTTACTCAACTGGATCCCAAATCACCATCAGGCCCACCTGTCTGGACCTTGGTGACCTCCTTCTCCTTCAACCCGTAGTGTTTGTACAGCCCAAGAACGTATTGCCTGACTGAGAGTGAGGTCATGCCATATGTGTCATGTGGTACACCTCCCAACTGTTCAGCGCTCTTTCCTGTGGTGAATGACTTCCACCAAGGAGCACCTCGTGACCTAGCATGGACTGAAGAAAGGATAAGAAGATGACGCGTACTGATGAGTGTCTAGGACTTACGAGCAGCCCAATCCATCATATCGGCTGTTCCTTCATCTGGTCCAAAGAAGAGTAATTCTGGCTTTCCATACAGGTCAACGATTGGTTCTTTGATACCAGGTGAAGAGCCGGGAATAAGAAGATCGATGACAGCCTAATTGGTTTGCGCAATGAGAGGACAGTTCTAATAAAACAGGACGAACATTGCACCCACGTCAACATACTTCTCGAAGCAGAGTCTTGGACTGGCATCGAGACTGGGAAGGATAGTACCCTTGGCGCCTCCTTCGGGAATATCCTTGTTCTTGAGAGACTGAGTTGATGCGAGAGCATAATTTTCATCAAAGAGTGTCCTCTGGTTGATGGAATAGTTTCTGATGTGTATTGTTAATGTCTTGTCTTCATAGTGATCAGGTAGAAATAACTCACTCTTTCCCCCTAGATCGAACTATTCGAATTCCACCACGTGCAACATCTCTAAACCTGACGTGGAAGCCTCTGAACTCGCTTCCAATGACGAAGAAGACTCCGAATGGCAACTTGGGATATTCGACCTCTGGCAAGAAGCCTGAGCTCAACCTAAAGCTGAGCGCCACCTTGGTTGGTTGGTAGAAGTTGGTCTTGAGGACATGCTTGTTAAATATCAAGAAACTCTCTAAAACTTGCACTTCGTGCTTGTTCTGCACAGTCTTGCGGATCTTCTCGTGAAGCTCCATGTCTGAAAGTGCCTGAGTGGTGTGGAGGCGTTGATAAGACAAAGTTGGCCTGTACGAATCGAACAGTTGAGCATGCTACTCCGGTAATTTTACTCGTATATCTAGTGCTTACATTAATCTACCGGCGTCTTCATTGTTTGGATAGTGTGTCATGGCGAAATTCACGTATAAGAGTCGAAGCTATTAAGCTAGGGTCAATCACGCAGTACATAAGAGAAAGAACGCTGACTGACCAACTCTGGGTGAGCAAGGATTACATCCAAGATGCTTTGTCGGGTGAACGTCTCCTCCCTGAATCTCGTTTTGATATTGTTCAAGACCTCAGCATGGGTAGCATCGTTCTCGTCCAAAACGTTCTTCAGCTGCAAGTAGGCAGGACCGAGTCTATTGCAGAAGTGTTGAGCGAATATCCAACCGGCATCTTTTGGAGTGGTGAGTATACATGACCGAGTAGAGATTGTAGAAAAGGTCACATACAGGCATATGTGGCTTCCTGGACTGCATGCCCGACGGCACCAGATACATTCATAGACGGATCTGCTCCAGATGTCGGAGTGGCACGGAAGAAGGGGTTCTCAGGAAGGACGTAAAGTAATGATGCCTCCTTCATCACTTGGTGGATGGAGTGTTCGATGGGAGGGCTGCTCGAATTCGGTAAGGGATTCAGGTAGAGTGCTAGAATAGCACCCGAGTCAGCCATTTGCATGATTCAAGTGCCCGTCAATCACTCACATATGATACTGATACCGTTGGAGAACTGTTCAACATATTTCCTAGCCGAGTAAAGGCCATAGAAGTGGTACAAGTCGGAGAGCGCACTGCGGAGTTGTCTCAGTAATTTTTCCTGTAACCACCTCAGGGAGGTGATACACACCTGAAGAAGCTTTTGGTGCCTCCCATCTTATAACCAATTACGATCCTCTTTTCTCGAGAACCTTCGACTTCATACATCTCGATCACAGGACCATGTCTCTTCTCGACATTCCACATCACCTCCTGATAGATTTGAAGTGTGTTTTCCGTTACTTTGGACAAAAACACCTTATCCGAGACTTTGCGAATGTCCGTCTTCCCATCTTCACCCTGGATTGACTCGGTGGAATCTTGGAAAGAGCACCTGGAAACGAAATAGCATCGGAGTTGCTGGGCATTTTCTTGGGAGACTGAGCCAGTCGAACGATAAGTCTCAAGACGATAGGCCTGTTTTACGTTTGAGTTGTCAAGATATTGGGCGTCAATTCTGGGGGTGAAGAAGATCACGTGAGTAAAACGCGCAATCAGGGGACGAGAAGAAGGAAAACACGCGTCATGATTCGTTATATGAGAGAGCACATAGCTATCCAATCATATCTTATCGGGAAGATCGCCGCGAACACGAGCAGTTGCATTGAGTAATGATGGACTCACCGTTTCTCAACATGTGCACCCGGACCATCCGAAACGCTGACACCAGGAGGTGAAGTATGGATGAAGACAGCACCTTCCCTTTGCTTTTGGCCGGGGGGTGAAATTTTTTCAACATCTATGAGAAGCTTGTTGTCCTTTCTGGTGAAAGCCATAAGTTTTGAGCTGAAGAGCGCGATGATGTGGTCTAGATCGCAATTACGTGGTCAGTGATGGAGATAGACTCAGAAACAGGGACATACCGGATATCACATCAACGCTCTCGTTTGAAAAGTATGTATCATCAATACCAAGACCTCTATAATAGGAAGTCTGTTTTAACGAATGATTGTGAATCATTAGCATTGTGCTTACTTGTAAAACCAGTCCACTTCCTTCTTTACGAACTCCTTGGGTATGAAACCCAAATGAGAGAGATAGGCTTCTGTTTGCTTCTGCTGTTCATCTTTGCCAGAGAAGACGGGAGTAGTATAACCCCTGGAAAGGAAAGTCAGGATGAATTGATAAACGGTTGAGATGACGACGTACGGGGCATTTGGAACGAGGTGAGGCGTTTCTGAGCCACTTTTGGTGCGGGGAACAGGGTCAGAGGGTGCAACAGCGGGCTGTTGGAAGTGAATGAGTGAAACGCGCGGGATGAAGAATATGAGGACATACGTCTGATTGAGAACCGTTTTGAAGAGCCATGGATGTATGTGAGGGGGAGAATAGTGATGAGACTGGAGATGATGTGGACTTTTTATAGACGCAGTCAGTTTACGTTTTTCACGGCGCTCATGGTCCGGTCACGTTCGAGCACCTGGGTCAGAGCGCATGTTCCCTTGACAATGACTCGGACACCTGACGAGTACGTGACCTGTGCAAGCTCATCAAGTGACCACACCCCCGCCTTTGCTTCCCCAGTCTATTTAAATTCATTCATCATTTCGATAATTCTCGACTTTCGAGACCCTTCGAGCTTAAACAGGTTAATCACGCGTTGCTGGTTACATCAGCCATGACTTCACAGCAACAAAGCAACGAAGCCTCATTTGCTGACATAAGCTCGCCGTCCCTTACGTTTCCACGCCTCTGTCCGACGCCCCACCTTCGTGCCATCGTCTTTTCATCACCCGAATGCCCTCTCTCCCTTCTCCCCACCACTCAGACCCACCCCAGCATCATCCAGTGCAAGCTATACGACATTCACCTCGCTTTCCAGAGGATTCTGGTCCCTCTTCTGGTCTAAAAGACCGTTCAATCTTGACTCCAATGCGGTCTCCAAGGCGCCCTTCAGAATCTCCAAACTCGGGTTCTAAAGAACAAAGCGCAGACGAAGGTGTGTAAAAGTTTTGTTCAGTGTAGATTTTATCCCTCTTACGTTGTGTTCCTCTCACATAAATTCTCGTAAAACCGGATTTAGACAATATGAAGGACATATCACCTGCTACCTCACCCACAAATCGGCAGTCCCACTCTCTTGCTTTAAAGGTGGGTCATTACACTTCTAATTCAATGCATACGATGTATACAATATGACAAAAATTACTGCTATAGACAACTGACATGGAAACTGACCAAAACCTACATGGGTCTGTGGAGGTTGATCATCATGTCCAAAAAAGAGGCGCTGACGTGGAGTCGGAAGAAGATCTCGAGCCTCTAAGAGGCCATGTCCCACCACCCAGATCGCACATCCTTGTCGATGATCGCAAATCCCCCCCTCCTTCTCCTTCATCTAATAGACTCCATCTTCGTGCCCGCTCTGGGTCAAGAACGTCCTACCCTGGTGGTGGCGCAAATTCTCCGATACTTCACAGCGGGCCGTCCTCCCCTACTCGCTCCCCGAAAGCGCACCTGAAGCCTCTCTTCCCCCAAGATCTTCATCAGCGTGCAATGTCTCCGCCATTAACTGACCTCCGAAAATCTCCGCCACCACATCCATACCCAACAGGTACAAATGAGCCCAGGGTACCGCTACATCGGCACCATCGCGTCCATCAAGCTATTCCTACTCCACCTTTGTCAGCAACAACCGCCTCTCTCATCTTTCCATTAGCTGCTACGCCCTCTGGGCCATCAGGATCCAAGTTAGCTTCTCAAGGGCAGACACACTCAACCGAGGTTCCAAGAGTCGAGGCTGCTTCACTCGATTCAAATCGGAGGCAACCTCAAGCTATGACAGCATCCGGTGGAGGAAGCAAGTCCCACCAGAAGCGAATACATGAATTTCGGACCCAAAAGGCTGATGAACCTTCATCAAGTAACTCCAGTCGGCAAACAGACAGAAAACCGATTCCTCAACAACGCTCAGACCAACCTTCATCACCATTATCGAGGCGTGCCACACTACCGTCACCTCGCACGCCATCGGCTCGCTCTCGAGCTGACCTACTCTTAACTTCACCCAAGCTTTCCCCTGCAAGCGTCACCCACGGCACCGAATTAATGCAATCTACATCACGCACCAATGTCGGTAGCATCCAGCCAGCTTACCCACCCCAACCAGCAGCACCTCCGACATCTACCCCATCATCCTCATCTCAAAATAAGCAGCACGTGTGCCAAATCTGCACTCTCGCCTTTGCTCGAGCCCATGACCTCAAGCGTCATACAACGACGCATACCGGGGAGAAAAATTTTGTATGCCCCAATTGTTTGAAAAAGTATGCCAGGAAGGACGCTTTGAAAAGACATGCTTGTACAAGGGCACCTCCTGCTGGCGGGGTTGGTGTCACCGGGAGTACAATTCCAAGTGGAGGTGGTGGCGGCAGCGTGATGGGTCTCGGGGCAGGCGCTGGATTGGGTCCTGCCCGTGCCGGCCTTGTTAGTGTGGGGCAACTTCGTCCTCCTACCAGACCGACTCAAGATTCTCCATCAACAGGAAGTCCTGGCTATCATACACCCTCTGTTGTAGGTGCTGCCACCACAGCGGTGACCACAAGTGCACGTTCAAAACATACTTCACCTTCCCCAATATCTCGTTTTCGTGAGCAGGGTGGACGACTGGAGGAACCAGAGCCCTCATCATCGCGATCACGCTTTCCCGAAGCGGTGTTACGACAACCATCCCCATCCTTATCACCTCCATCTCCCAGGAGATCTTCTCCTTCTCCTCCTCTTCAAACACCCACAGAACCGAAAACAGAAACATACGCCTCCATTCAGTCACGGACTCGAGACCTTCCATATCCACTTCCTCCTCTTGTCCTTCCACCCCTACCACGGCCCCGTGCACCTTCTGAAGACTCTGAGTCTGGGTCTGATTCTCTCCGTGGCACACCATGATTCTCATCGCCACATTCCAATGAAAAACGTCACATAGCTTTGATCCATTGGCGCTTTTGGTGGCGCACGTGATCAATGTTCGAGTTGAGGTAGATACCACTTCTCCCCCCCCCATCTCGGTACAATCTCTGTATTCCTTCCGTCGATGGATCGACCAATTCACGGACCTTCTTATGGGCGACACCGCATACGTTACTACTACTTTTCCCACAATTTCTATTGGCATACTAGTGTTCTTTTGCATTCAATGTAGCCACCTAAAGTCACCTATTTCGTTGCTTTCCCAGATATTTATATGGATTCTCTTATGGTGTCAGAATTCAAGGATCATTTGGGTCATGAAATTTCACATCAGTCTATCGTACAATCGTTGGGTATTGGACGCCTGTCCTCTTTCAGCTCATAAGACTGTGAATACTTCGGATGATATCCTCTTCAACCATGCAGGATCACGCGACTAGGGCATTCTGTTAGCATTTGTCATTGGTGGGGGGCTTGTGCAAGGTACCACTGACCTTTTTCAACATGCTCCGCATCGAACTTCTTTTCAGCTTCCGATGGGGGTGTTGGAGGATCAATGACGTTCCCCTTGGAATCATGATGATGTAGATGTCTCTCCCTTGGTTTCCACCCAGCCGAATTCCAAGGCTTAACATTCGCTTGATACATCTCGTCGACCTGTGTGGACTCTAGTTAGCTTTCTCTATTCCGACGTACTCTGAGGAACAACTTGCCTCTTCGAGACTGAGTCCCTTGGTCTCGGGTACGAACAGGTAGACATATACATATCCAAATATCAACATGCCGAAGAAAATCAATAAGATCAAGGGACCGATGCTATAAGACGAATACGTGTCCAGTGTGATTTAAGTCTCTCCAAAGAAATGACCTACTCGTTGGCTATTCTTGGAGCGAAATAGGAGAGCATGAAGTTCCAGAACCAGTCTAATGGGAGGTTGAGCTATAGTTCAACAAATAAGCGACTGCAATGAAAAGCGACAGACGTACTGCTAGCGCTTCCAAGTGCAATCGACTTAGATCGAACGCGGAGTGGGAATGATTCGCCTAGGTATACCCATGGTACTGGACCCCAGAATACACTGAACGAGAGGACATGCAAAACAGCAAAAGCGATGAGAGCGTCTCCTCCTGCCTTGTTCCTAGATGTAAGTTGATCAATAGGTGTTCCATGTGGGGCTAGTGTATAATGGCCAACTAAGCCAGCAATCAGTGCGCAAGTCTAAGTCCAAAGCATCACTCATTGGTATCTGTCAGACAACAAGACACCACTTACCGCCTCCATTGCGGCGCCCAGCAAGAGCGATCTTCGTCTTCCCCATGTCTCAATCAGATAGAGTGCCTAATAGGTGGATAAACAAGTATGAGATGATATCGGAATGCGGTTGACTTGTGAACTTACTGGGAATGTTCCAATGAAGCTAACCCCACCAAGAATAACTTGAATGACATACGGGGAGAGCTCGGTACCAGCTGATTCGAAGAAAGTGTCACCGTAGTAGTACTGTTTGAACGTCCGAGTGTCAATAATCCATTAATGCTGTACAAGCGGGATTCACAAACATAGAAGTTTTGGCCATTGAGCCTGGCATAATAATCAGTATCCACGAGAAAACTTGACAGAACACTGAGTGACTCACTGTTGAATGAACTGTAACATGATACCATTTCCGGTACGCTTCCAGAGCATATTTCTGCTTGAAACTATAATGAAATTCCCTTGAGTGAGAGATAACTCCCGCATAATTACATACTCACAGCATTCCAGCCATGTAGCCTTTCCTCCCTCGTTTTCTTCCCTAAGTGCCACTTGAAGCTCTTCCATCGCATCATAAACCAATGGATCATTTTCGTCACAGCCATTGAGCTCAGCGATAGCTTTTTTGGCTTCAGCTTCTCGATTGGTACCTAGAAGGTGGCGACTATGACATCCATCAGTCCTTGGACGATCGGGATATAGAATCTTTACATACGGGCTCTCGGGTAGGAAGAACATTCCACCAATGAGGACCACACCCCAAACAACTTGAAGCCCGACCTACGAAAACGGCATTATTTAGATCTAAATCACAAGAAATCGGACTGGCATACTTACCGGGACTCTCCAAGAAGCACTGCCTTTCACAGCATGGGTGGCGAGATCAATCAGATAACTTAGGAACAACCTACAAATTAAACCAATGTTAATAGCTAAATCTTTTCTGAGTATAGAGACACGTGCCCCGAAATGATCTGCAGTTGATAGAGCACTAGCAGTGCACCACGGATTTTCTTTGGTGCTGTGGAAGGCAGCAACAGTTACAAACTAAAGCTTTCCAGTTCCGAAGACAGAAGTAAACCCACCTGCTTCTCCATTGTACAAAGGCACCAGAGCTACGAGATGGCGGATGAAGCTGAGTCAAACACGATACTGAGTTATTGAACATACCGCTCAGTGCGCCTACACCAAGACCTGCGACAAAGCGACTGGAATCCATGGAGTCAGCAATACATGAAACAGCATAGTCTAGAGAGTACTTGCCCTACAGTGATCTGCACAATGCTCCGATCTGTAGCTGTTTGGATGATAACTCCAATGGTGAAGATGACAGTCCAAACCTGAATGGATACCTTCCGTCCAAGTCGATCAGAAGTCAGAGCTTGACCAAGGGCTCCACTGTGATGTGCTTAGGTGTTATTGATCTTAACCCAAGCAATGTTGCCATTCTGCTTACCAGAACGTTCTAAGACGACCCAATGTCGAGAATAAATGTCAGCACATGCATAAGGGATCCATAAATTGCTTACCCAGCAGAGAGCAGAGAGGTGATTATGGACTGGCGATGGCTGGAGAGGTAGTATTGGCCATCCTCTCCCAGCTCACCAAATCTATTGGTAGACAAAAGCGTAGGTATCGACGTGCTGTATGAAATTGCTCCTTAGTGACGTACCTCTCAATGAAATCAGGCATAATCAAGCATCCAGATATAACACCAATGTCATATCTGCATTTGTATGGTTGGTCAGACTCAAAACATGAATCATCGGGCTGAATTGCTCACCCGAAAAGCCATCCTCCGAAAGCCACGAACATGCAGAAAAGAATCGCTTTTTTGTTGGCCATGGTGACAACACCAAAAGTAATTATTGAGGAGTACTAGACAAAGAGTCACTCGATCCATTCAAGTCCATCGCATCGAGAAGCCTTATATGATTTGACCAAACCAGCATGTCTCGTGTGCTAGAAGAAGAGAAGACCCATCTTTTGGGTCAAGTGGACCATAAAAATATCGCAATTGATGTCATACGGGGTTTGGAAGTGGAATTGCTCACCCAAGTTGGACCTTCCTCCGGTATCACCACCACTTGGGTGCACTTCCCATCGGCTGCACTACCCTCTTTGAGACAAAAAAAGTGCATCACCGTGTACAACCTATCAGAATTCTCTTCCGGAGCGGCCCGGGATGTCAAAGTTCTTCTGACACTGACATCGAAAGAGATGAGTTACTTCAGTCGACGATTCGAATATTGCGTTGTCTTCTGGCTAATTGTGGTCAGATATACATCCTCTCCCACATTGAATTAGCAACGTTCAATCTCATGCATCAATTGCATAAGTCAATTCGATAATTGGTGAAGCAGATGTAGATCATAGAGCCCAGGCTTCAGGCTTCAGGAAGTTCCAACGCACCCAGAGCCAGCAGAAGAACATCGATTGGCGTGGGAGCAACTCAGCCGTGGCTCGCCGAGGCAGCGGACCGCAACAGAAATAGAACGATCTCCGGAATCCTGCCCGTGGATCAGGTGTGGGTAAGGGAGACGGGCTTACGGGCTTCAGAGAATCCACTTAGTCACAGCCCGTTTTCAGAGGGATGGATGTTCCATTCTCATTGATAACCCCCATTTCATTCGAAGCAGCTATATCCGCCGGTGGAGAGAATTCTCAGTTGACCCGGATCCATTCGGAAAACCTCAACCGGATGATGATCATATGCATCATGGGGTTG
>WSUA01000024.1:0-41894 GCA_019633455.1 Tulasnella sp. 419 | reverse complement strand
CTTGACGTTTCGATGCATCGCCACAGTTTCGAGATCCGCAACGGCGATTCCACAGTACCTTCCACAGCGGTTTAGAAAGGAAGAAAAAAAATGGCTCAACAGAAAAGGTGTTGGCTGTGCAGTCCTGGCCAGCGGATAAAGAATGGTCTCCGATGGTATCATGACTGCACATTCACCTCTTTCCCCTTCACCTTCTTCATCAAACATGGATGCTCTCAGCGTTGGCGGCACTGGAACAGTTGTCGACTTTCCGCATTCCCTGACGCACGATAAAGACATCACTGAGACACATCACTCTGCATACAAATCTGATCTCTTGAAAGGGAAATCTGCTGTGCCTACGTTCCAAGGTGTCGGGCAGGACTATCTTGAGGAGCACAGGCCTTTCTTCGTTAAGATAGGTCCTGAAGGCCTACTTGGCGCGTTGAGAAAACTCGATGCCGAGCTGATAGCTGTGAGTCAATACGATTAGCGGCTTCGCCCCCACTGTGCTCACAAGTTTGCAAGGCCGGACACTCTCACATCCTATCCAAAAAGGAACCTGTCTCATGGACTGGCAAAGAACTTCGTCCCGGTCAGCTTGGACTAATCAAGTAAGTGATGTGATGCTCGGAGACATCAGAATACTCATATTGCTCTTAAGCCATGGTGGTTTGCCAAAGATTCTCACTAAACCAGGATGTTATCCACCGTTCCCTGTGGCCAATTGGTGGGCGCGGAGCTTCAAGGGTCGTAGGGAAGGTATGTAAAGCATCCCCTTACCATTGGTCAGATGACGACTCACAATCATGCAGTCTCCGATGCTGTTATTGAGTTTAATGGCCTCACGGTTGTTCAGGTATCACAAAATCAAGCAGCTGTGATATCAGACCCTCAGAATAAAATCTTTGTGATCAAAAACGGAGGGTTTGCCGCTGTTGCTCTTCAGGGATCTTATGATGTCCTTAGTGTTGTCGATCAAACGCACTTGCCAAACGTGATAAGAGACCAGGTAAGTTCAATACTCAATCTCTAATCTGCTAATCTCTATAATAATGGCTTCTTAGACAACAGGGGCGATTCTGGGCTACTCTCACGAAGTAACTATGTCATCGAACGTAGGAGGAACCAAACAAGACTACGTTGTTGCTCTCTTCCTTGACATTCCTGCCAACAATTGTGCCATTCTTCAAAAAGGCGACGAAATGGAAATTCTGTCCGCTGGCCAGCATTACATCACTAATCCGAACATTACACTCCGCAAATTGTTCACTCGAGGTGAATGTCAGACGGAGATGCCCACAAAGGACATCTTCACCAGAGACCAAGTTCCGGTTTCATTGACAATATATCTGAAGTGGTGCGTTTAGACTTATATTACATTACAATTCAGATGCACTCACAGATTTATTGTAGGCAGCTAATGGAACCGCTCAAACTTACTACTCATGGGTACGACACCCCTTATGAAGCTTTGCGTGATAAAGCACAGAGTATCCGTACGTCATTGCCTAGTTGATTGTGTGGATGATAACTGATTCTCTTTAATGACGACTTAGTTACACAAATCATGTCTCATCGTGAGTAGTTTGGTTCAATGATAGTTGGATATGTCACTAAACTGGCCTCTTTTAGTCGATTACTCGTCGATGGTGAAACAGCGCTCCATAGATCCAAATGACACAGTTGATGATGGCTCCGATCCATCTTCCGCATTCCTCGATGCTCTCCGAAGCAGAGCTATGGACGATCTTCACTCAGCCGCACTGGAATACGGTATTGTTCTCAAGGATCTAGCTGTCATTGATCGTCAATTCAAAGGAGAAATTGCATCTACAATGGACAAATTGACAACTAGGGCCCTTCAAGCCCAAGTCGAGGCTGCAAACGTTGACAGGGAGAACTCCAATCGTGTGAAGAAGGAACAAGGTTCACTTCAAGTAGCACAAGTACAAGCATCAGCGCGAAAGGTGAGCCAATTACATAATGTACCACCCCTACAAGCACTGAGCCATGTACTTTGATTTTGTAGACGGAAGCCGACGCTAATGCTTATGCGATTGTTGCAAACGCCAAAGCCAAAGCGGAAGCGCTGCAGATCGAGGCCGCAGCGAAAGCTGAGGCTACTCGACTGGCGGCAAAAGCAGATGCGGATGCTATACGGATCAAAGCCAATGCGGATACGGAAGTCACTGATGACTTTGCTCGGGAAATGGAGTTCAGGAGGATGGAAGTCCAAAGAGTTTCTGCATATGGGGATAAGACTGTTTTTGTTCCTCACGATTCCAGTGCCATAGGAACTTCCATGGCGTTGGGACTAGCAGCTGGATTGGGTAGAAAGTAAATACCTACGAGGTAGCACTGTATTGTACCGAATTGATACCCGAATTGTGTGTTTGTGGCTTGGTCGACAGGAACGAAACAAAAAGCGGAAATCAAGTCCAAGCAAAAACCATTTTAGAATTGTCCAGCTGTGCTTTCTTCCGCTCTCTCAACACCTCGCTCCTTTTGCCCACCCTTGTCACTCTCAAAGAATGAGCGCGGAAGAACGCAAGGATGTCGAGTCCGTAAAGGAGGCTCGCAACAACGACGATGAACTTGAAAAACTCGAAAGAGATCTCGGAGCCGCGTCTGCAAATGATGACAGACTGCCTGCACCCATCCAAGCAAGAGTGCCACAGAAGACGTTCAGACTGTCAGCGACGACCATTATTCCTGTATGGATCGTGCTTTCTTCCACAGTCATCATCTACAACAATTACCTTTACAACACTCTTGGATTCGAATTTCCCGTATTTCTTGTCACTTGGCATCTCGTATTTGCTGTGAGTAACTCCCCAAAAACATTGCGCTGTGTTACTAAATTTGATGGTGTCTCAGGCGATTGGTACCCGCATTCTTCAACGAACGACACATCTCCTTGATGGTGCAAAGGACGTTCATCTCACAAAAGACATGTTCCTCCGCTCCATTCTTCCAATCGGATTTCTCTTCAGTGCAAGCTTGATATTCAGCAACAAGGCGTACCTCCACCTTACTGTGTCTTTTATACAAATGCTCAAGGTACGCGTCCCGCGTCTCTGTTTTCTCCTTATTCTAATACGTGAATCACAGGCCTTCACCCCAGTTGCGATTCTCCTCATTTCTTTCGCATTCCGCATACAAGAACCTAATCGACGTCTTCTTGCCATTGTCTTGATGATTTCTGGCGGAGTTTCCATTGCCTCGTACGGTGAACTTAAATTCGACATGTTTGGTTTCACAGTTCAGGCACTTGCAGTTTGCGTAAGTAATCTCAGTACCTCTGTACCTGTTTCATCCTCCTAACCCCATGTCTAGTTTGAAGCATCAAGACTCGTTATGATTCAGGTCTTGCTGCATGGGCTTAAGATGGATCCATTGGTATCCCTGCATTACTATGCTCCTGTGCGTCTTCAACCCCACCATACTGCCATTTCAACTTGACTTAATCTATACCTTAGGTTTGCGCTGCCATCAATTTATTGATTCTCCCATTCACCGAAGGCTGGGCGCCATTCCAACATCTGTACAGGATTGGTCCGCTTATTCTCATCTCCAATGCCGCAGTCGCGTTCTGCCTCAATGTGGCGGCTGTTTTCCTCATTGGTGTGGGCAGCGGTTTAGTATTGACGCTTGCTGGCGTATTCAAAGTATGGACTCGTATCGCCCCTCTTGCTCGGCAACTACTCACATTTTGTGTTTCGCGCTATTAGGACATTCTTCTGATCACGGGCTCCGTCGTCATCTTCGGTGCCAAGATCACTCCCATCCAGGTTTTCGGCTATTCCATTGCCCTTGGAGGTCTCATCATCTTCAAGACCGCTGGTGGAAAATAATCGGCTGATTAGCTTGCTCTGATGTCCACATTAGGCGTCAGGTCCCTATATCGTCATTTGATTACTGCTTATCATACACAGGACTTTAGATTACATATAACCCCCATATTTATCATTTGTACTTTCAGTAAACTAGCAACAGAATGTCGTGTTAACTTATATCGCCGATGGCTAGACGGCTGTTTTCCAATGCTATATTCGACTCTTTAGATGTGACAAGAATGGACTACAATGAATGAATATTAACACGGTGTGATTCAAAGCTCAGAAGTCTCGTTGGTTAATTTGGTAAATCATCACGTACGCGAGCAACCGTCCATCGCCGCTTTAAAGTTGAACGCATGAGAAAATATCTTTAAACTGACTGTCAGGGTCTCCACGTTGCTCCTGATCACCTCCCAGCCTCTGATTTGATAGACTTCTCTCGCAATGGAACCCACTAAACAAGAAACTGAAGAGGTGTTCAAAGTACTCAAGGCTAATAAAGCCAATAAAGTCAGTATGGCTCACAGGAAGTTGATACCTTTCTTACTGAAGCTGTCATCTTTCAGATCTGCTTTGATTGCAAAGCGCGCAATCCGACGTGGTCCAGCGTGACCTTTGGTGTCTACATATGCTTGGACTGCTCAAGCGTGCATCGAAACATGGGTGTCCATATTTCATTTGTAAGGTGAGTAGATCGTTACCCTGGGTTGATTAGGTCTTGAGAGGACGTATGCCTTTCCCCGCAGATCCACCAATCTTGATTCATGGACTCTCGCCCAACTGCGAACGATGAAAGTTGGTGGCAATCAATCTGCGATTGATTTCTTCACCCGCCAAGGTGGTGCTGCGCTACTATCAGACTCGGACACCCGCAAAAAATATTCCTCCAGGTACGCCGAGGCCTATAAAGAGGAGCTAGCCGCTAGAGTTAAGCAAGATACTCTGAGGTATGTGTCATTCACTTCTATGAGTATTACATGATGTGACCTCTCACACCTACTCGCCAGCTTCCCGACGCGTATATGGGTTGAAGGCCTTTCCACCACAGCCAGCGGTGACGCCGGCGAGGAGGCGGCAGAAGACGACTTCTTCTCGACTTGGGACAAACCTACTGCCCAGAAGTCAGCTCCAACAAAGCCTACAGGTCCGCCCACTGTAGGGAAAGCGACAGTGGCGAATGCTTCTCCCGCAGCCACATCCCAGCGAATGACGTCTTCTGCTCTTCGCTCTGGCTCCAGCTCAAATACGGTCACCTCTTCACCATCAGCCACCAATCCTCGCCAGCCGAAACTTGGCGCTCGTTCCATCTCTACCGCGTCTACTTCAAGCACATCCTCGCGAGGCGGGAAGCTTGGGGGGCTTGGTGCTCGGAAAGCTGCAACTCCGATCAACTTTGAAGAGGCGGAGCGTAAAGCTCTTGAGGAGGAGGAAAAGATAAAACAGCTGGCTCTGCAGAGGGAACAAGAACAGAAAGAGGCTATGGCAGCAGCCGAGGCCGCTAAAGCATCCAGTCCAGCCACTAAATCTGTTGCTACATCGAAAGCAGGCAGTGGTGCCACAACCACAGAAACGAAGAGATTATCTGGAGGTGGTGATTTGGAGAGGCTTGGCATGGGTATGCGAAGATTGGGACTCCAAAATTCCGCGCCAAGTGCAACATCAACGACCACATCTAAGAGGTTGGTCTATTTATTGTCCAGAGCGTTCGCTCTGCTAATGGTTCGGTTTACGATAGTAACACGGAAGATACCACCTATGCAAGAGAAAAATTTGGTGGTCAAAAGGCAATTTCCTCCGATATGTATTTTGGTCGGAATGCGTATGACCCAACCGCCCAGGCAGAAGCTCAATCACGACTCCAGAACTTCCAAGGCGCCACATCCATATCCTCAAACCAATACTTTGGAAGGGAAGAACAAGATGAAGATGGGGACGAGGATGGCTCCGGTGTTGGTTTTGTACGAGGTGGTAGCGGTGGTAGTGACGCGTTGGTAGCAGCAGAGCAGGCAGCAAGGGAGGCGATTGCAAGAGTTATGGCCAATCCAGATGTGCAGAACGCTGCCGAGACTATCAGAGCAGGAGCCCTTAAGGTAAGCACTGCAGTAGATGGCGTATAGTTCACGTGATAATGATAAATTTCCTATGCAGCTCTCTGACTACTTGGCAGAAATCTCTCGGTAAGCGAACATTCGGGTTCCCTTTGATGCCAGTAGGTTCTCGGCCACTGTCCTGAAGCACTTTGAATCTGCCGCGTTTTGTATTTTGTCCGGATATCTGACCATGTGCTAGGATGTGTAGGCTTCGTTATCTCATTTTTCTTAACAATGGTGCTCAGATTTTTGTGTCTTCTGGTGTTCTTTGATTGTGTTCGATGCTCTAAGGCGGTCTCACGATTTTGTTTATTCTTTCCAAATGAGTCATTTTGAACGACTCCCTTTATGCTGTTGAACAAGTAGACAATATTCGATCCAAAAATGGTAAGAGACCCTACTGTAGTACGGGATAAATTACATCAGGCACGGCAACTTCGTTGCTACGTTGTTCGTCGAGGTTTGAACAATAGGTATTATGCAGACAATAATGCATTGTCTGAGCTGAAAGGCTATGTTCTCTGGCATGTGGATTCGGTGATTTATAGGAGGTCTTGCATGGTTAGGTTTTCATTCCCCATTTTCTTCCCCATCTGAGCTGGTCTCACTCTCACTTCCTAACGCAAAGCCACGTCCTCTTCTTCACGCTCACTTATCATTTTTCAGCAACTAATTCTATTGAACGACTAATCTTCACCTAATTCAACTTACAATAAACAACACCTCCACTTATTATATTATGACGTTCTCCCAGCAAACCCGATCATCTTCAAAGACTCATCCCCACAAATCCACCAACTATGCGACATCGATTCGTCGTAACAGCAAGCCCGAGGTCACGTTTGACGCTGAAGGTAATCCAGTGCCTCGCCTCAATTCGCGTGAGCGGAGACGGATCCGTCGGGCCGAGGAGCAACGGCTCAAACGAGAAGCGGAGGCGCTTGCAGCTTTACAAGGTTCAGCTACAGCCGAAGGGTCACACGCACCAGTACAGGATATATTGTGTACCACCGTGGGGTCGACGCTGAACGCGTATGAAGCTACTGCACATTTGTCGTGCAACGATGAGCCTGCTCCTTCCAAGCTCAGCGCTGCGGCCGTTCCCTTTACTCCGAGCCTCTCCAAGGATCCCAGTCCTCACTCCTTCAAACTTTCCATGCCATCGATGCAGCAAAAAATCCAAGCAGGGAAGCGCCACTCCTTTTCTATACCTTCCTCCTCAATGGGAAGAGCACCATACCTAAACGACCTACCAATTTCCGAACAACCGTATGTTCATGGTCATCGTCATTCTTTCAGTTCTCCTGGGCCCTTCACCACTAGATTTGGTGAAGTTTCTGCGGAGACTTGGAAGCAAAGATATCGCGGCTCTGGATCATTATCTGGTGGATCAGTTGGTGGGAGCTGGGTAACCGGAATTAACTGCCAATCGCCGAGTGATGATGCGGAGGATTACAACGATTTTCTCAAACGATATTCGTATGATGGCTTTGAGAACTTCAGCGGAGTAGACCGTGTTCCAAGCACCACTCCAAGGTCGTCTCCTGCCAGATCGACTGAGAAAAGATCCCTCGTCGCTCCGTCTGCCATGCCCATCGAGGTCACGCGCGTTCTCTTTGATGTCCAGGAGGGAGGATTCCCTTCAATCTTTTCCGTTCCTCGGGCAATTGACTTCTCCGGCATGATGCTCAAGCCAAGCAAACCACAACCAATCCGGTATGGAAGGTGCATGTTCCGCCCATCCGTCGATTTCAGTTTTAGTCTTAAAGAGGACCCCGAGGTGGACCACTTGGCGGATCTCAATTATCTCATGGATGTTAGGAGACTGAGGAAGAGACTTGGGGAAGGCGTATTCCGGCGACGAAGTGAAGAATTTGCGATCAATATGGCTGAACACCCACCTCAAGTATCCCCAGAGTTTTGTATGGCGGAATTGTCGCCTGCGTCGACCTTCAGTTCTCTCCACTCGGATATGGCGATGGAGAGTGGATTCAAACCATTGAGTTGCTTTTGAGGTGGCAGAGTTTTGTGGTTCTCCTTCATGACTTATCCACCAGATAACATAACAAGACGCTTGGTGCATCTTGATTTATCTAATCTATCACTATTCTACCAAGCAAAATATTTCGCCTTTGCACGATCGATGATGTATATTGTAGCACTTGAAATAATAGTCCACCCTAATCCTAGAGCGTCTATCCAATTATGGCCAAACGGCAGTTTTTTTCCGACTTCGGAAATAAGTGCCGGTGATCTGTATCTGGCGGTGCTGCGAGCTGAGAATTTAAAACCTAGGCAACATTCAAGGGTCCCAAAGTTAAAAACAGGATAACCCTTTTTCTTCTTTCGCTGATGCGGTTGTTAGAGGGCGTTGTGTTTGAAGTATTTGAAAAATTTGATATTGGTCGATAGGGGGATAAGTCAAGAGCAAAACACGTATGGAAGAACCACTGGCAGCAAAACCAATTGTTTGATGAAGGGGTTAGTCTCGAATTGCAAAATCATCGTTAGGTTAGATGAATAACATCATACGATTCTTTAAAAACGGTCTGGACTCAAGCCAGATCGGGTCTGATTTTCTGTAGAACGTCGAAGGAGAGTCTGGAGCGGAGTCTGGACCCCGGGAGCGAAGGAGCTAGACCATGGCTCGTTCCTGACACCGGAAAGGCCTTTGTAACCTCCAAGTCTGGACGTGGTTGGATCTGCCCCAATCCACTCTTCTGACCTCGAACCATCCGGTGTTGTTAAACGAGGGCGGTACCTCGATACTCTATATATTCCACCTTGATCATCGACACCGATCTCTCCATCCCCTCATCACTACTCTCAGATTCATATCTCACAATGACCATCACCACCACCATCACAAGACAAGCCTCCCTCCGTCGTGCTCCTAGCAATTCCAAGTCTGCTTTATCAAACTCTCATCCCCATTCTGCTCCTACTCGTCTTCAGACACTATCTTCGGAGTCAACCTACTCTACGTCTTGGACAGAATCCAAATCACCATCCCCCTCCACTGAGGAATGGAAGAAACTGCCAGATCCAACGATGACTCTCGAGGGCAAGATTACTAGTTTGGCAGCATTGCCAAGCTTAAGCAAGAGCTTGAACCATCTGCCCGCCCTAGTTAGTCTCAGGGATGAGACCCAAATTAACGGATGCCTTTACGAGGGAATGCCCAGTCAAGCCCAAGGCAAGAGCCACGAAAAGGTGAATAAAGTCGTTACAGTCACTACTTGATAGCCGGGATTGACAAGATATTACAGTTAAGGCTCGCCATCACGATGACAACTCCTGACTCAAAGGAGTGGTCAGATCTTATCAGCGAAAAGGCTGGCATGGTGAGTAGTCACTCTTATCTTGCCTCAGTGAATTGCACGCTCATTGCTATCCAGTATCACAAGTGGAATTATTCGAATCTCGCTATGACTCCAACAGAAACACGCCAACAGTCAATGACACGTGCCAAGACCCACGCCCCGAAGGTATGTTAATCAGCTGTGCTTTCAAAATGCATCTGGCTTATGATATTGACCTTGTAGAAGTCTAAATTCCATTTGTGCTCCGAGGACATGGATGATGATTACACTCTTTGAGAAAACGAGTTCGCTCTGCCAAAATGCATTCATTGCCATGCATCTTATTCAAGGACGCTGCCACGCCAAGCACTGTATTCTCAGACCACTTGATCTATTTCTATTTATCTGGCTGTCACTTTTCTGGTACACGTACCAGTAACAGTCATGAGCAAAAATCGGAGCTACTCGATCCGTTCCTTCTACTCCATCGTCTTCATTCTGCAATGGACTCAATACGCGATTCATGGACATATGACCCACTCATCCCTTTTTTCACACATTCTGTTTTGTTGTTATCCTCTTTGTCTTATCTAGCATTGTATCTGCCCGGGAGACTAATGAATACTGAGATAGCATTAATGAAAACATGTTCTCGGACTGCTGTCGCATGATCCATCCCAAACGCCAAACAACCCTCAACGATAGTTGACCACCCACTGTGTGCTACCTGACCCAATGTTGTCGATCACCTTCGAAACCAAAGAATCAGAGGTCTGCCGAAAGATATACGGAATGGACTTACCGCCATCCTGGATGCGTGCTGACTCCACATCATGTTGGATACCATTTGCGTCTGCTGCTGTTGTTGCAGCAATCGGGCGAATGAATCCGTGAGCCCAGAGGTGCTGTCCTGGGCATTTTCACTCGTCTTCTGTTTCAATGCCCTACTCCTTTTTTCGTGTCGCCTTATAACATCCAAAGCTTTCTCCGAAGCCTTTGCCCACCTCTTCTCCCTGTTAATCTTCTCCTTGCTTGCGGCCTCTTCGGAAGTTGCAATCATTTGATCGTGCTGCTCGTTCACAGATTTGAAAGCCTCGCTTAGCCAAACTTGGTCCCCTCTCCCAGCCCGAAACTCCGACAAGATGACTTCTTTCACTGCCTTATCCTTCGCTGCCACCGCTTGTCGTGTGAGTATCACCTGAACACAAGAGGAGAGCTCGCTAGCCAAGCTATTCAAGCGGCTTAATGCTGCATGTGCGGCCCTGATCTGGTCTATCAACTCGATGCTTGGCAGCGCCGATGTCATGTATGATCCATCCCCTTCAGCAAGCTTTAGTTCTTCTTCTTCGAGCGAAAGGAAAGGAGGCACGGTGCTCAGAACCGAGAGAAGTGTGTCTGAAAGTAGAGCTTCATCAGCGTTGACCCTTTTCAGATGAGATTGGAGTTGTCGCAGAATGAGCTGATGACATGGGGCAGTACGCTTGATTTTGTAGTCGCATCGGATTACTCCTAGCTCGAGTTTGGCTAATTCGTGTGCTTTTTCTAACTGGTTCATCAATAATTGTCAGTCCCAGCCAGTTTGTTAGATAGTAGATCATAGCTTACGCGATCTATTTCTTTCCACGCATCTATGTTACTTGAGGATAGAGAGATCGACTGACACTGAAAGTCGTGCTCCCGCTGTGACAGGTCATCTTCCAATGATTCAAGTGTTACCACGGCCTCATTCTCCATCAAATCGGAGACTTGTAGCAACGCCCGGGTGGCATTGACCACATCGTTGTCCTCCTCGTCCTCCTCCAAAACATCAGCAATGCGTTTTAGTTCCACCTGAAGTTTCTGAAGCGTTGCCATTGTACCCTCTCGCCCTACCTCAGAAACTCCCTTTTTCCAGTTCTCTAGCTCCGTCCGCTTCCAGGCAAGTTTCTTGGCATTTTCCGAAGCTTCAAACTTTTTCGTAACTTCAGCCGCTGTACTCATTTGGCCAGCCTGGTACAATGCCGAGAGGTGAGCGGAATGTGCTTCACGGCGGCGCTGTTCCTGGACATCGGCTACTTGAGATTCTGGAAGTTGCTTTGCATCATATTCGATGCGCAGCGACTGAACCCATTCAGCCAGCTGGGGCCGTAGAGCTTCCGCAGCGTTGGATGCCTGCTGCACGATGGGGTTGGCGGCTGTGTGCGAATAGATGTTGGACAGAATCCCCTTGATATCTGACGAGGCTGGGATGGAAGGGCGGGTGACAGAGATTGTAGATTGCCGGTCATCCCGAGCACTGTCCTGATCTGGCGGTGCTTGCGATGATGATGCCACTGGAACGTGATAATCTCTTGTTCCTCTGGAAATCGTCGATCCACCGTTTGTTGACTGACGAGCATCAGTGCTTGGTGTAACCGAGGAGAGTTGATTCGACACAGAGGGTAGCTGGTATTCGATCCGTCTTCTCTCTATCTCATCTTTGAAAAACGTCTCCAATGCTTCCAGAGCCTTCAAGGAGGTCTCCTTATCATCGAGCAATGCGCCATGCATCAAGTCTTGTTCATATTGCAGAAAAGAGGCAAATCTCTCCAAGGACGACATGTAACGTTCCTCTAGATTTCGCGCGACTCCGTTCAACGTGATATTTGATGATGAGATATTTGAGTCTGCGTGATATAGGGAATCCGCTTTGTTACTCTCCTGTTTCCTCTGTCGATTGCCCAAAGGTGATATTTTAGCCGTCTCGGCACTTGAATTAGTACTTGCATCCGCTGCTTTGGGAGGAATCATGTCTTCATGTTCGATGATATGCTCAATGCGTCTTTGCAAATCCGGTGCCGAAGCAGTTTCTTGTATTGCCCCTACATCCGTGTCGAAAAGGAAACATGAATCATGTGGTTGGGGAAGTAGATGGAAATAAAAGCTTACAATCCACACGTTCAGGTGGGAAACCCATTGAGAGTAGAACATCTCGATCCGAAGTGGCAGACATGTTTGCGGGTGGTGTCGTTACCGTGCCCAACCATTAGCATCATGTGACTTCCAGGTCACTAAAAGCGGCGATCAAAACTTTTCAGACGGCCAGGCTTCCCTCGCCATGAATCAAAGTGAGTTTGCAAGCATTACGACGAGAGTTCAAGCTACACATGTCTAGTATCTTACTGTCTGCATCTATTATACAGGCTTACTTTCGAATCGAGGTAGAGGGGTAGCGCGACCAAGGCCCGGGTACCGAAAAGCTGAATCATCCGATGCTTCAGTTGCTGAGAGGCGGAATGGAAGGCCAACGCATTGTAAGCTCGTTGAATAGCTGATTGATGAACTGACCTGTATCTACTTGCGTTCCGCAGTCATTTCGTTACCACTGGTAAGTTGCATGGTTTAGATTTTGAGATGTAGGTTGATATCAATACACCAATGACCTGTAGCATGGGCACAAGGACCTCAGAAAACTTGTCTCTTCATTTGCGAGCGCTCTTAGTGGTGTAAATCCAGCTATCTTGGGTGTTGACCAGCACGTCTTCATCAAACCTCAAAGGTTGCACATAACTCTCGGTGTGATGCAATTAACGGGCCCTTCAGAATTACTGCGTCCTTCAAGTCCCGAACCCTCAAGGAGACATAGCCATCCTTTGGGCGATAATGCACAACGTGAAACCGTCGAGCACACTGTCTCGGACGCTCTTGCATTACTTCAATCATTAAAACAAGATATCCTAGCAATTTGTCGGGATTGCCAGCTTTCGCATGGCCGGTTTCCTATTCCACTGCAAGGACTAAACATCATGGGAAACAACCGAGAAAGGGCTCACGTTATGTGGATTGGACCAGGAGATCATCAAGACGATAGTGCCTTGTGGCGAATAGCGAGTACGCCTCTGTTGTTAATATATTCCTGAAACTTCATCAGTCTAACAGAACTACTCTTAAGCATTAATCAATACTAAATTCCGCGAATCTGGCTTTGTAACTGATACTCGTCCTCTCAAGGTAACAGCCAACTCCGAACTCCCACAACTGGTTTTCTGACAAGCACCTCTGTCCTTACGGTAGCTTCACTGCACTCTTGCAAATTCCTCATTTCGGAAACCACGCAAGCCATTCTCTTATAACGAAATTATCGAAGCTATTCGGCTTAATCCACAGATTGTAGGAGGTGACCCTGCTGGAGAGTTCTTGGAGGCTGCGGTGGACTTCGGTACTTGGGAGATTGGCGAGATTCACTTATGCAAAATGGGATCGTCCGATAAGGAAGGTAAATATATCTCAGTTGGTCACCTATCGTTGGAAACAGATAGTGAGTTCCCACTATCTAACGACTTTGATGTTCACATGTATTAATATCACATCTTTACGGCTAGGTTAGTTTATTTTGGAATCCTAGTACTACAGGGAGTTCAAAGGTTTCTCGTTGCTGCCCAGCACATGTGGCCACAACCGGCAGCACATGGATGGGCCATGAGTTTTCGCTTTATGTCTGCATGCAAATCGCTACTCCGTTCCCCAATGTACTCCTTGTCTCTAGAGTTTTCTCTCCACTTAGATGAAAGCCCTTGGATTGACCCAATAGACCCATCTGTGGTTGCGTCTCGTTCTTTCGTCTCGTTCCACGATACGTCCTCAATTGGGTCGCTTTCCTGAGATACCAAATCCCCGCTTTCTTCACTAGCCATTGAGGTCCTCCAACTGTTACTGTCCTGCGTTACCAGTGTTGAGGCTCTAGACGAGCCAAGGCGGGGCTTGAGTCCAGCAGATAATCCCCAACCTAGATTTCCTGGGGAGCCAAATGTCCCTTGGTCGGACCTAATTATCATTGGACGCCGAAGATAGTATTCTTCATAACACTTCTGGTGGCCGCCATGGGAGCAAACAGAGCAGAGAAAATGCAGACCTATGACTGGCAGACGGCTGCGGTATTTCAGGACCAACGGAACGAATTTATTCTACAAGTACCCACCAAATCGAGCACCTGGCGGCCCAGCAACGGCAATTCTGGCAATATCCAAACACACCAGGTTGGTTGTTGATTTTGTTGCCAGTATCGGCATAGTCATCTAATATGAGCTTACTATCCTCTGCTGGTGTTCTGGATTGAATCGTGGTTGTGATACTATCGACTGGTTGATTGATGGGTGACTGTCGGGTATTCAATAGAGCTTTACGGCACCCTCCACATGATGCATAATTAACCGTGTTCAACTTTTGAATGCTGGGATCATTGCTAAGGACATGGGATTTTTGGTTCTGTACATACCTGAGTATTGACTTTGAGGCTCGCTGAGAGGCCATACTTGCGAACATACGCAGCTGACGTGTATAAACGCAGTCTGGATAACAGTTCTAAAAGGTAAACATGCATGAGATCTAATCATGCTTCCATCCAAACACGGGATCAAGAAGTCACCAGCATATGATGTTGATAAAAAATCTAGGTTCTCCTTCTCGTTATTTGGGAATAGCAACATGGGCGCAACAGTTGCCAGAGTGAAGCACATTTGCACATCTCCCTTGATTTCATGATCAGACACCGCATATGTGATTGGCAATGATTGGCACAGGCTCACCAAGTCCGCGTAATAGCGGAAGGCCTCTTGCAGTGCAGAAGTACCAATGTCCTGCAGTTGGGCCTCTTGTTGTTCAATAATCTCCGTATCAAAGGGATTATTGCATAACTTGGGGCGCTTGCCATTAGATCCCTCAAAAGATGTCGCCTTTTTGGTGTGATGATTTCGGGAAGGATCGATTGGGCTGTACTCTTGTTGTTGCTGTAGTTCGGTAGAAGGTTGTAGTAATTTTGAGGCAGGGCTTTGACGCCGTGATGTGCCACAAGTTTCTGAATTTTGGGAACCTTGAGATTGGAAAGACATAAATCTTGACCTTGATATACCTGCGATAGTGGAGATAAAATCACTGCAATCCTATGACAAGCTGGAACAAAACACCCACCAGTTTCGTTGTCACTGAAGTTGTCGTTCTTACTATCGAGATCACGTTTTCTGTTGATCTCATTCTCCGAGTTTGTGCTTGCGCCATCGCCGTCTCCAGAAATGACCCTATCTCCCCCACCGAAACGCCGAGGAACTGCAGTCTTGATACTACTATGAGAATCCTGCTTCACAATTCGGGGTCGAGATAATGACAGAAAGCGCGTATCGTTCGGACTCGAAGGAGGAGCTAGTGCACCAGTTGTAGATTCCTCGCCAGAGGATGATGAGGAGTCATAATTATCGTCAGCCAGGGAGCCCCCATCGTCAGAAAGGTCACCAACTGGGGCTCGAGACGATATTGAAGGCAATGTATGACGATGCTTACGCACCAGCGCCTGTTCATCGACATCTCTTGAGCTTGGGGCCGGCATATCATTAGTTAGCCATTCTATGGCTGGTGCCACAGAGCCATATGTCGCAGACCCCGATGTTATCGATTTCTGAGACGCAACAGTGTTCTCTTCATCATGCCCTGGGCTTCCATAAGGCGTGACGTTGCTAGGAGTGATATTTCCATCGGATGAGTCCGATTCATCATCCAACGCTCCATCTCCCACTCGCCTGGAACTATTGCTGCGACTCAAGCTTACTTCTCGTGTATGACCTGTACCCCTACCTCGAGGATCGCTCCAGCGGCTACCTTTGTTGTTAATTACACCCGAAGTCTTCCGAGAGACAGAAGGTCGGATCCTGGATTCAGGATGCATCTGGATATGGAGCTGTGTACTTGTAGCAGCCGAGCTAGTAGAATGTGCTCGACCCCCGATATGTGTTGAAGGCCTGACCGGAGGGTTCATCTAAAATATACTTGTTATGAGCAATGAGATGGCCTACAATCATTGGACGTGGGACGTACGGCATCGACGTAAACGTTTGGTGAAGCAGGAATGATAGAGTAATCGCCAACGTGCGATCGTCCCATATTTTGCAGAACACTATTCAGGACTAACCACGTCTGTGAGGCACGGTATTGGCCCGCCTCACGAGCAATTTCCGCATTCACAAGGCATGAGCGACTTGCCGTAATCACGGTATTGCATTCTAGCATGTAGCCTCTCGCGAGTCGTACGAAGGTGGGTATGTCTAACGCTGACAAAGAAACTGTAGCTGCAGTCTGTGTTGTCGGGATATAATCAGGTTCACTTGGGGTTTTATCAAGGATTCCCCTTCCTGAGAACTGTTGCAAGGTGCTTGGCTTACTGTAATAATAAATTATGAGAGAAGCATGGTGGCGAGTACAAAACAAACAAACTCAAGACATACATGTCATCATATGGTATCTCATGAGAAGTTGATTCGTCAATGGCATAGCTAATTGAGCCAGTAACGTCCCATGATATGGAATTTCGCGCGAGAGTATCCAAAGGACGAACACAGTCCCGAAGATCATGCTGGACAAATGAACCATTCTTGTAGAAAGCCCAAAGGGCGCCTCCATCGCCCCACACAACGTCTAATTGAACAATGTCATGCAACCCGTAATGACGTATAAGTAAGGGAATGCACGTTACCAGATACTGCCCCTTCGCCATTCTCTAAGATGTACTTCGGAATCCATCCGCGACGAACGTCCCATATTTCTATTCTGTCGGCTTCCGCTAGAAAGCCTAGATCTTCTGTGTTTGCAGATGTACCTGCTGGAGATATCATACTGGTTTGGGGCACGACGGCGATTTCGCAGTCATGCCCTGGTCTCCACGTCACGCGTTTGACGCGTTCCGTCGTGTGAAGGGTATGTATTGGTGTCTGTGATAGCAAAGGAACCGACATATCCCAGACCTAGAATGTTGCTACATCTGCAAAAATTCCATAAACATAAGATATATATATATTTACCTTGACCGTCCGATCCATTCCACCAGTACAAAGCCAACCCCGGGAATCGGGATCTATTCCATTTCCAATCCATTCCATACCAAGAACAGGTCCCCGATGAGCGAGATTGACGCGGTCTACAAGGCCAAGATTTCCTTTGCGTGTATCCCATTTGTAAAGAGCCCCTGATTCAAGTGCCACTACGGCATGGAATGGCGAGGACGATAGAGGACAAAACGTCAACGCTCGAACAGGAGACTTATGACCAAGTGAGATGGATGACTCTGTAGGATTTCGAAAATCCTGAAGCCGATCGTACCATGAGCCTACACTCATTTGATAGTAAGTGGACACTGGTTACCCAAAGTTTAACGTAGCCATCCAGACTCGCGGTGGCAAAGTAATTATTCAAGAGCGGCGTAAACCCTATTGCATTGACTGCTCGTGTATGTTCTTTCCAAGTTCTCTCTACGAAAAAATCAGCGTCAGTAAGCTCAATAACCGTTTTCAAACGTATTACCTATCTTCATTCCAGATCTGGACACATCCACCATGATAAGATCTCCATTTGCGCAGGTGACGACAATTTTGCTGGCATATTCTAACACGAGACTTATCGTCAACACCTTTTGTTGTCAGTTACTTCATTAACTTACTGCCATACCCCCATCCGAGATCTGTGCTCGCTACGTTTGCAGGTAGGCGAGTATGTGCTTCTTCATGTACAGTGACATTACCAGGACCGCATGCCAAGGACTTCCAGGGCCGACGAGGTAGTCTATCTGAGGAGGTATTGGACGGGAGTGAGGGATCGGTGATACGGATGACCTTGATAGCTGCAATCAAGTGGGTTCAGGCGACTAACTAAACAGTGGCACAAGGGCGTCAAATACATACAATCGTTGCTGGTGGTGCCACATCTGAGTCCGTCTGCACTCTTGGCTATAGCACCAGCTGCTCCAGGGGTTCCTAGAGGTGCTCTGACGTATCGGCTTGGTCCTGGAGTATTCCTTGGGTCATAGTAAAGGTCACTCGAACGGAATCCAGGGAGTTCGACCACGGAGTGAGCAGGTGATGATGGTGGAGGAGAAACTCCCGTATCGGACCTAAAAGAGGATCAGCAAGACGAATGCAAAACGCAATCATGAGACTGACGAGGACCAAGGTGTCATCTTTGTCGTGCCGTGACACGCCTTGGTGATGAAGCTGGTTTCAATCTCAGGCAAACAATGCCCTGACGTAAGCGAAGTTAGTTATTCCCTTCACCTTTTCAACTGTATCGCATGAGTGGCCTCAGGGGTCAAATGGATGACTTTTCGGAGGAAGATGAAGAATTTGAGTACGAATATGAGGTGTGTACTCTACCAGCAGTCACGTTCAGTGGAGTAAATAAGCTGATCAATCTTGTTCTAAGTCTACCCTTATTGCCTTTGACCTGGAAGGTGTCGACCCAATTCTCTTACCCAACTCCCAGTCAATGAAAGTCATGGTGAGTTCGGTGCTCCTGCGATCGGTTTGTTCCTTTTGGCAATTCTTATTGCAAGGACTATACAGGGACTAGATACTTCTTTCCCGCATCTCCAATTACCAAGCGCGACGCTTCGAGGCACCCCCCAGTCTTTGATTGGGACTGAGTTACTTTTCAAACATGGTAAAGGTAACGTGTTGGCGAATTAGACAAGTCATCAACCCGACCTGACTACTGTTAAGACCAGCAAGACCATGCTCGTCGCTTCGTTGTTCCGCTCGGTTCAACATCCAAACGGATCAGGTTTAGAAATGTCGACACTTTCAACCTTAAGCACTCCGAAAAGGCTACACTACTCACTTCCTCTAGTGACAATATTCCCCCTCCGGTTTTGTTTGCTGGCCGCAAAAAAACGAGACCAAAATCAAAATTCGCGGAGAGTAGTAATATAGAATCTAACGACCAAGCAATCCATGACCCGGACGTTGGAACTCATGAGGGCGATAAAATTGTGCTTTCAAAAGAAGATGGAATCAAAATTCATGTCCAGACTGCATCTCAGGGTACAAGCCCAGAAGGCATGGACCAAGATGAAGAAGATAAGCCAAGTGGCTGGTGAGCAGTAGCAATAAGATTCATTAAGGCGGTTTCTGACTCCAGGTGTCAAAGAGAAAATATGACAAAGATAGAGCGCAAGTTTGGATGGCAATTTAGATGGGAACTCTGTCATGTGTTTGATCTAAACGTTACAGAGAATGCCCTTTAAGAGGATAGGTACTACGCCTGAGCGACGACATTATCAAGCGTTTGACCGACTAAAAGAAGTAGTAGACAACACGTACCTCCCGTCTTGACTGCCAAGGGACGGTGATCCATTGCATGGAATACGGCTCTTATAACGCCTCCATGAGCAAAAATAGCAAGGTCTATTTTAATGACGAATAAGGAAAATGAAGTGACGGGTGCTGTATAAACCCACATGTGTCTTGCAGACAAGTGACCAATATCTGATCAAGAGCTCTCTTCACGCGTTCGTTAAGATGATGTTCGGTTTCTCGTTCATCTGCCCTCCAAAGTTCGTCGTCCTCTGTCAGAGAAGCCTCGATTTCGAAAGTAGGAAATGCAGCTTCCAGATATGACCTGGTGGAGCGTTTGTCGCATGTGTGCTCACCAAGCACCTCTCGCAGATTCTACAACAGGTCGTTAAGTGTGAATAATTCCGTACAATGCAAAGGACATAGTTACCTCCATGATTAGAGGCTTAGTAGTGGGAATCCCCTGAAAAGATAACTCCAGGGTCCGAGCAGCCCTTTGAAGGGGGCTAGAGAATAGCTTTGTCGGGACTGGGATGCTCCTTGGAAGCTCTTCCTTCCATCTGGCGTTAATTTCTTGGGCTTGCAACACTCCAAGGTCGGTCAGTTCGGCATCGGGTCCCCATGTGATATTTCCATCCCCATTTAAACGGGACCAATACCTGCAGAAATGGAATCGTTGAGTAGCCAGTCCTTACAATAGTCTAGCTTACTCGCGAGTCCCAAGCCTAATGAAATTGTGATCTGTGCTCAAGGTATAAGGTTCCGAATCAACCCACACAACTTACTTCCGTCCCGTAGTTGGCTTCAGCCACATTATCTATGGGTATGCATGAGCTGCCTTGTAGCTGAAGTGTTTCATAGCCAGAAGATTGACTTACGATAACCTTGGCCATGACGGCCTAGGTAGATGACTTTATAGAATATATTGGAGTCAGATTCCCTGTTCATCCTCGATACCTCAGCCATCAGGTTGCTCCATCCCTGAGCCGATGATTCGATTAATCCAAAACGTGCCGGGACCTGAGGTAATGTTAGACGTATTTGGGATTAGCAGAATAATACGACAAGCTAACAGCTGGTATAGTCTCGGGCGGTACGTCTGGGTCGTCATGGGTGAAGATCCCTGGGACGACCTGCAAAGGGAGTCGTGGTTGAAGTTAACCCCGGTTCACAAAAGAATTCAACATGTGCTGACCTCGTATTTTACCTCGTATTTGGACCAATCGTGCATTGCTCGCAAGTCTTTTTCCATTGGTCCAATCACTCCGAGCGTTATCAGTAACGTCAATAAGCCAAAGCGGTGGCGGTCAAAAGTTCGTAGAACAACAGTCCTTAAAAGAAGGAGGAAGGCACGTGGGTTATGTGTGTACCGAATTACATATAGTTCAAACATTTTATCCGCACAATGAAAGCGATCCAACGTGATAAGAAACGTGGGATTCTGTAGGTAAATGACAATATCCTTGCAGCATATCTATCTATCACTTCATGGGAACAACTATTCTCCAGCAAACAACCGAATAACCATATAGGTGGTGGATCCAATGAATCGAAATGCTAGAAAAAATGATAGGTGAGCTCATGCTCTAGGGTATTAAGAAGAGACAATGAAATTGGAAGGAATGCCGGTGTGCTGAATGGCGCTGGTCAATATCGCGCTCACCTGCTAAACCCGCCACAGAATACAAGACAAACGCCATGTATCCGCCAACAAGCTTTTCAGCGCCCTGCCCCTTATCCGCAGCTTTGGTGATACCAGCAGCTAAAGCCCCGTTAGATAGGGTCCAAGCAAGCAATACATTGGTCCTAAATTGGCGATAGTAGTCCTCTTGTTTGGTTGATGCATCTCTTTTTTGCTCCACTTTAGGGGGTTTCCTGAGACGAGCCTTTCAATATGACTAGGAAGATGGGTTCGGACGAAGTACATACGTTTGCAGTACCGCAAGCGCGTCTTCATATGCCGCGTTTATATCCTTTTCCTCTGTTGGGACCGCAACTTCCACTTCGTTTGTGTTTTTCTTCACTGCAACTACGCCTAGATCGGTGCTGATTTTGTTATCTCCTTTGGTACCCCAAGAAACATCACTTGAAGAGAGTAACTTAAGTTAGATGAAGTACGATATCCTCAGAATTGCCACTCACTGGACATTTGCGAATGCGTAGACATTGAGCACCGCTATATATGATGGAGCCATCAATAGGTATTGGACAAACGAAGTAATCATATGCCATGGTTCGAACTGCAGTTGGTATACACCATAGATGAGCTAACAGACAACAAAGCGCTCTGATGATACTTACGAAGAGTAGGGAGGCAGCTATATACAATCCCAAGGTAGCAGCCAACGAGAGCACAATGTTGAAAAAGATTGCATCTTTAAATATTGTGCCAAGGGAAAGTTTGCCTCCATTTTCTATCTTTATTGCTTGGATTCCTTTGACTGCCAGGAATAATGCAGCGAACTAGATATTGTCAAGTACGGTCAAGAACAAAACCATAGGGCAGGGAACAGAAAACCAACCGTCATATATATGGTGATTAAGCCAAATCCAATAAATGCTCCTGTATAAACCCACTTGCTACCCTGAGGACGATTACCCAGGGCCAGCAAGAATGACATGACGAGGAGCGCGAGATAGAGGTACTTGAGGATGTCGTTAAGCACTGCAATACCTTTCAGACCAATGCTATCATCTTCCATTGAGTTCGCCAGGATAATCTATTTGTTAATAACTCAGAACTTCGAGTCTGGGCTACAATCACCAGTCATGTCACTTACGAATGCAATGTAGAAGTTGGCGAGGGCGAACCAACTGAATATCAGATTGAACGTTTGATAGAACATCTCAACGTGTATCCAGAATTTTCGTGCAACGGTATGTGAACTCCTGTAGATGTAGCCAAATTTAACTGTTGAATGTATCGCCGCGAAGAATGAGCCATTAAGCCATCTTCGCCGCTGAGAGATCAACTCGGGAACTTGGTCAGGAACATCTGTCACAGCATATGCAGACTTGACATAATGCAGGATCCAGGATCCTCCTCGCTTGGACACCAGTTCCCAGCAAAGAATCTGAAGGTCATCTCAGAACTGAAAATGTAGTACAAAGATGGTAGGGATGGACTTACACGGTCCTCGGCAAGATACATATTAGCAGTGAATATATCGGCATCGGCGCCATGCTGAATGAATCGTAAGCCTTTGAAATCTAGTGAAGCTATCGAAAAACCTACCATCTTTTCACCCAAAAAGTATTTCTGAAGTGGACCCTCTCCAACAGCATCGTTCTGCAAGGCGATATATCGATATGCACTGAACGCCCCGGGAAGGACGGTGATGTATCCGAACACAGATTCCAAGGGTTTATCGAGAATATTGCTCATCTTGTATTCAAAGTTTTGCGCGGCTACCAGTGGGTTCAAGAGGTTCAGACCGTATTTACCCTTAAGAGCAACTATCTCTCCACAGGCTCCTCCTACGTTGGAATTGATATCGAATGCTTTCCAGAGGTGGTATATGGATGTCGGGCCTGGCATGGTACCAACATCAAGGAGGACACAAACATTAGGTTGGAGTAGTGGCCCAAAAGCGTTGAAGAACCACCGATGAGAGTTGATTTTTTTCTGATTTTTCTCCTTTAGGCAGAAAATGACCTGTACCGGTACTGTACCACGTTCAGCACCCTCGAGACGGAGCTCTGGCGTCACAGAAACTGAACCAGCAGGGGTCAGAGAGAAGATGTGCAGCAGAGGAGGATCACATACTTTGGGTTGTATACTCGTAAATGTGGGCGGTAACCGGTTTGTCATTGACAACATTTTTGGCCACACCATCCTGGTATATACCCATGGCAGCAATGACTGAGAGAGTCCGCGAGTTGATCTTTTGGCGCCCGTCGGAAACAATACAGACCACCACCTTTTTCCACCCATCCTTTCCCCAAGTTTTCGACCTTTCACGGGTACAAAGATGCGCAATGTTCTTGATAACACCATGCATAGTCCTCGCGAATAGTTCTTCGTCTTCATTATACATAGTCATAACAATGAACAACTCCGTTCTCCTAGGAGGATCATAGAGGATTTGACGTAGGGTGTACCGTTCCTCCATGAAGTCATTTGGATCGCATGTAGCGGCGGTATACCTCATATACGTCACTTCTCTGTCCGAGGTATCTGCACACATCTTGAGTAACTTGGAGGGGACTTTGCAATCGAAAACGAGATTTCCATGATACAAGCCGACTTTTTTCATGGTCTTGTATCTTCGAGGTACTCGTTGTGGGATACGGCCATATCGTATATTGGTTTCCTCTTGAGGAGCTGGAGTGACCGAAGGATCAATGAAACCACCGGGGTTCAGTGAATGGGTTGAGGAATTGCCTCTTTGAAGGAGAGGGATATCACCATGATCATGGTCATCGTCAAACCCAACAGGACCTTCATCCTCTAAGTTGTATGATCTCCTAACATTAGATTCATGAGGACTGGCCTGTAAGTTCGGCCTAGATAGGTTGTCAGGAGTAGAGACGTGGAAACCGACTCGGTTTGGACCTGGAGGAGGAGGAGATCGTCTATGAGGAGGAGATGAGCTAAAGGGGTTATCCCCCTGAGAGTAGCGATTACTGGCATCGGGGAACGGTAGAGGTGGAGGTGGTCCTGGCAGAGGGGTAGGTGTGGAGTACCTGGGTTCGAACGGGTTGGGGGTACTGATCGGCAAAGGTGGCGGGGGCGGAGGAGTTATCTGTGGCACTGGCGGGTACGGTGATTGGCTAGGAGGATAAGGTTGCTGCTGAGACGCGTATGGTAGTGGAGGATTGATACCAAACTGATCCGGCTGGGGTGTTCCAAAGGGAGTGTGGTTATACTGCCGTCTTTGCGCCTCATCAGCCTAAATTCATATTTTACGACACCCGTCAGTACTGTCAATGGGTTCATATTCACTGGGCCTTACCTCGGGATAAGGGTAACGCGACATACTCGAGTTCTTGGGTGTTGTTACAAGGACTAAATCGCAGCGCCCCTTTTATGGGTTTAGAGGACTGAGGCGATGAGGCTGCGGCGTATTCCATTATTATCGCCGCCACAAACCCTGAATGCTATTCGCTATCCAGGGTAACCTCGGCGCTATCTAACTATGCCTGTTGACAAGCCAACTATCGATATACATCAATGACTATTACCACCGAACGCCGAAAACGCTTCCTCAGGAGCTACTCCATGAACCTCCAACTGTGACTTGAGCGTCTTGTCCTTTTTGGGCCCATGGTCTGAGAACATCTCCAGATTATTCTCCTCCTTGGCAGCAGCCTTGTCCCAACCTTCTGTCTTCCAGCGCTTTCGCAAAAGATACAATCCTATCCACAGTCCAACTCCAATTACTGCTAACGCACCAATTATTCCCAACAACACTTTCAGCCCAGTTGATGAAAGAGGGCCTCCTTTAGGGCTTGTCGCTGGAGCCTGGGTATTTTGGTCCTGGTTTGAGCTTTGGGAAGGTGAAAGACCTGTGCCGATGTGGGAGTGCTTTATTCGCACGGTCTCGAACTCGTTTCTGGCAACTTCAGGATTTGTAAAAGGGATAATACCAAGTCGTGGAGTATTCGACTCGTAAGACAAAACGGTGTAGATATTTCTCAAAAACGAGGCCCCTAAGATGCTATGAATAGGTAAGCTCAGTGGCAGTTACATAATAGCTAAAGTCCTTACATATCACCCTGTGGAATAACATTATCTGTTGCTTGAATAGAGCCAACACATGTGCCACTTCCTGGCTCGGTGGGAATGGGGTTGGATAAATCAAGCGGATGGATGGGTACGTTTATGCCATCCCCCGAACCAAGAGTAAGAGTAACATTCATCGTCAAATCGCACGGGACGTAATCTAATACGGAGGTGAGCATCGGATTTAGGGAAATTTGAGAGGGGGGAGGCTCACAAACACCATATTGGCCTGGCCCAATACCCCAAGCACCGTAAAACGCATTTGCAATCTGCCTTGTGGTAATCATATCTGTTCCTCCAGAGTCGAAAACAGCCACAGGCCATATGCTCGTGATTCCTTGGGCTGATGTTTCCTTGAGAGTGAGTGAGCTCTCGTTTCCGCCGATATCAATCGTAATCCTTGTTAGTGGTATTCTCCAGAAAAGTGGGCCAGGATTGGACATTATGATATCCGAATATAGTACGGTTGCTGGGTCCAACGAATATGGAAGATTTGGATGTGCGCCTAAACCCAGCTTTGAGGCTACGGCCGGATGATAAGGGCGTTCCAACATCAGTGATATAAATCTTCTTGCAGGAGGAGTGAAGTTAGATGTTGCTGGACCAAATAGGTGGCTTGTCAAAGTAGCCCCTTCGACGTTGCTCCGTAGTTGCTGTGCGATTACAGAATTTGACTGCAATGCGAGTCCTATTAGACCAGAGAATCCAGATCCAGTATCTAGGACCTCATTTTCGATGTCAGTTGCAGAAACTGTATGAAGAATGATGAAGAATGCTCTGAATCAGATTTTTTAATTCTGTAACGTAAATAACCCGAAAATTGATGAGCTCACCAAGAGCTTGTGCTTCGAATGAGTAACCCGCCAGTTCTACCGAGTCAATGACAACTGAACCTTTGACTCTGCCCCGGTGGTAAGATACGTCAAAAGTCGCGTTAGTGAAGCGAGCTGTTGTAGAATCGTATTTGGGCCCATTGAAGGATTCACATGATGGGCGCGAACGACAGTTAGTGGATGCGATCCACTGTGCAGATGTTATTATGGTGGCGGCAGTCCAAAGAGACAGGAATGCTCACTATATCAGAAGAACCTGTATCAACCTATTTGGAGAAAAGTTCGGTCAGGATAAACTGAAATATAGACAGGATAATTTACCTGCATAACAAATTCTTGATTTCCTGGACCAACACGAATCGGTACCGCATAAACACTGTTTGCATATGTGAATGAGCTCTACGCGCAAATACGCACAACATTATCAAGTTATCATACCAATGATAAAGACCATCCCCTAACATATTCATGTCGACAACCACACCTTCTGCTGAAGCGCTGCTTCGTGGTTGGACGTAGTATGGGCTAGATCTAAAATAGTGACCATGTTGACTAGACAAGACCTTCGGCATAGTAACCAGACTATGGTAGAGTGAAAGGCTTTAATGAATGAAATAATATTAGAGAAGGATGATGGTTCAGCAAAACGAAGGTGGGGTTGCGATTTAGTAGGAAAGAACGATGTGGTGATGGTTGTCATGTTGGAGAAAAGAAGCACAAGTTTGCGTTGTTTGTCTACATTCGATGCCAAGAGTTATCTCGAGAATCCCGTTCAAGTGCTATGTAATGAGGCTATGTACAAAAGAAACGGGCTGATCAAGCAAATCTTGTGAAGGAGTAAAAAATAATCATGGTTTATATTCTCCAGGCTAGGCCTCCCTATCAGGGTCAGAGGTGGGATGGAAAGGTATCCTAGGATGTATGACGCCTGGAGAAGCAACAAGATGCCCAAGTATGCCTCCGAAAATTAGAGGACAACGCATTTGCTCGAGCTCTTTTTCCTGGTTCTGCTGAGCAAGGCTGCTCTGGTAGCATATTGGAACACTTCCCGAACACCTTCACCCGTCCTAGCAGAGCACTCCAAATAATGCTTCGCGCCAATTTTCTGCCCAACGGCCATTCCCTACATGAATCGGATACAGTCAGGGATGTTCTGAGATATGAAAGCCAAAAGGGTCATATGACGTAATAGATAGGTCAACAGGATAATGATGTGGTTTGACCAAGAACAAAATAGAAGCTCGTGCTGTAGATGATGTATCACTTACCTCCTCTGGTGTAACGGGTCTTTGTGAGGTCTTTCGCAATTCCTCAATCGTCTTTGGGTCGCGTCGCAAATCCTTCTTGCAGCCAACCAGAATAATGGGGAGGTTTTGACAGAAGTGCATGACTTCAGAGATCCACTGGGGAATAAAATAAATTACGATGCTGCTCTATGGAATAGAGCGCGAAAGACCTACCTTTTCCTGGACGTTATCCAATGAATCGGGGCTGTCTACGGCAAAGCAAATAAGAATGACGTGGGAGTCAGGATATGAAAGTGGTCGGAGTCTGTCGTAATCTTCTTGTCCTGCAGTATCCCAGAGAGCGAGTTCAACATGTCTGCCATCGACCTCAACGTCTGCAACGTAATTTTCGAACACAGTCGGAACATAAACCTGGACATGATCAATGATTGAGCAGAGTTCAAGGAGTCAGAGACGACCTGCGACTTACCTCGGGGAAGGTTCCCTTGGAGAAAACGATCAAAAGACAGGTCTATTGGCGTCGTTGGAAATGAAATTGGTGAGCAAAAAGCGACTAATATTGGGTGATAGAGACGAATAAATGAGCGCACCTTTCCGCATGCACCATCACCAACAATAACAAGCTTTCTGCGTATCTCTGCCATGAGCGTTCAAATAGGGCGTGTGGTGTTCGTCACAGTCAACGAGGGGATTGGTCGGTCAGAACAGAACCGTTCGATAGCCCCGCCTCAAATACAAACACTAACACAGCAATCTCTAAATATCACCAAATAAATTCTACTCTGATCACCCCTTTTAAATACATTTCCATGCATCAATAAATACATCATCTGGAAGATTTTTACATAGAGCTGAGACAGCCTGAGGATTCCTCACTTCACTGTACATCTGTAGTTATCAAGTTATCAGCCAGTTTGATCCGTGGTTCCTTTGTGATCGGTTTTTTCAAGTATGACAGCATCGAGACAAAAACAAATACAAACAAAGCTGTGACCAATCATCGACATCACAATACTGACCACTTTCCGAAATTTCCCTTCAGAAACCAATTTTGCTGACGGGAAATGTTAAGGACACCAGCTGGTGAGACAGATCGAAAACCCGTTGCTACCAGTACTGACTATCTTCTTTAAAATCCGCTTGTCGGCGTTCAGTTAAATCTGCCAACACTTCCGTGGCACGTCGGCATCTTGCCACGGTCCAAGACACCCCAGTTCGACGCTATGGTGGTCTCAAGGATCAAGATCGAATTTTCACTAATGCCTATTGTAGACATGATCATGGATTGAAAGGAGCACAGGTATGTCGGATCAACTCCCAACAAATTCATGAAATAACTAATCACTATCCTCTAGTCGAGGGGTGATTGGCATCGCACCAGGGACATTCTTGCCAAAGGAGACTCCTGGATCATCCAACAAATCAAAGACTCAGGTCTCCGGGGAAGAGGTGGTGCAGGTTTTCCTAGCGGTTTGAAGTGGAGTTTTATGAATAAACCTGGTTGGGAAAAGGACCCTCGGTGAGCCAGCACCAGTTATGTCATGGGAACATTTCGTTAATCATTGCATTCAGTCCTCGCTATCTTGTTGTCAATGCAGATGAAGGAGAGCCTGGAACTTGCAAAGACCGAGAGATTATGCGAGGTGATCCCCACAAGCTGATAGAGGGATGTCTTGTCGCCGGCCGTGCGATGAATGCCAATGCGGCATACATCTACATCCGAGGAGAGTTTTACCAAGAAGCAGCACATGTCCAGCAGGCCATCAATGAGGCATACAAGGCCGGCTTCCTTGGTAAAGATGCTTGTGGCTCTGGTTATTCCTTCGATGTTTATGTGCATCGTGGTGCTGGAGCATATATTTGTGGGGAAGAGACAGCTTTGATCGAGTCCATCGAGGGGAAACAAGGCAAACCTCGGCTAAAACCTCCCTTCCCTGCTGATGTTGGCCTTTTCGGTTGCCCGACGACAGTTGCTAATGTGGAGACGGTGGCTGTAGCCCCTACCATTGTTCGCCGTGGTGCTAGCTGGTTTGCATCTTTTGGTAGGGAAAGAAATCAGGGCACCAAGCTATTCTGCATTAGCGGGCATGTCAATAACCCGTGTGTTGTGGAGGAAGAGATGAGCATTCCTCTCAGGGAACTGATCGAGAGACATTGTGGCGGTGTTCGAGGTGGATGGGATAACCTACTTGGCATCATTCCAGGTGGATCGTCCGTTCCCGTCCTTCCAATTAAACAATGTGGTGAAGTTCTGTATGTTCTTGCCCTCATATTCATCACCTCTCTATGCTCATCTTTCTTCAATTAGCATGGACTATGACTCGTTGAAGGACGCACAGTCTGGTCTTGGAACTGGCGCTGTTATAGTGATGGACAAAAGCACGGATATCGTGTCGGCGATTGCGAGGTTTTCCAAGGTATAAAACGTATCGCTGACAATGCTAGGTCTCTCTCTAACTTCGTCCACCAAATCCTTCTTCAGTTCTATAAGCATGAATCATGCGGTCAATGTACTCCTTGTCGAGAAGGAACCACCTGGATGATGAACATGATGAACCGTTTCGTAGAGGGAAGAGGTCACCAGCGCGAAATCGACATGCTCCTTGAACTCACGTGCGTTTGTGACAACTGCTGATATTCCATCGTTCTTCTGATCAATCCCATGTATAGTAAACAAATTGAAGGCCGAACCATTTGTGCCCTGGGTGATGCCGCAGCATGGCCGATTCAAGGGCTCATGCGCCATTTCCGTGCGTTGGCCGTTACTTCTCACATTTTTCTTTCACTGATCATGTGTCTTGCAGGTCCTGAGGTGGAGGCCCGTATCGCCAGATTCCGGGAGGCAAATGGACCAGTGTTATTTGGTGGCAAACTCAAAAGTGAGGTAGATATGCGCTATGCTCTTCCCGATAATCTGGGAGGCAATTTGCCTGAGCTAGTAACCTCTGGTAGTAGCTAGATGATGTACCAACTCGTTCTAATAGACTTCAACAAGCTATCTATGTATTAATGTGAACCCCGCAAAGGGCTGCATCAGGTAATATCACGTGATCGAAACCACGTTTTGTTTGAATTTCGACCATCCAATCACTTTAGACATTCTCCATGAGTCGCATTTACAAAGGAGCCAGACGCCAGGTGCGCACAAAATACTCTAGATGCTTTGATAACATCTGGCTCATCTGTAGCAGGACATAGGATCAGCGCCGTCAAAGCAGACATTCGCCGAAATAGACTCTGCATTTCAGATCCAAGAATACATTGCGCAAGTTATTCAAAGCAATCCTCATGATGTCGGGGCGATAGTCCAGCCTCCAGGGACGAGAGCTTTCAAAGACTCCACTTTAATTTCCACGGGCGGCATCGAAGAGCACAAGGAGCCTGTTGATGAGGCTTGCTGGATTTACGAACAACTGAGGTAACATTTCTCCCCCAAACGCTCTTCAAATATCAAACCAGACCATGATCTTCCATAGACGTTTGGCGCAAGACTTGAGCCATCCTTTGATCAGCACGCTTCAGGCTGAATGCTCCAGACAATCTTGTCCAGAGATGAAAGCTGGGGAGTGGCTTTATCTTTGTGTGGCACATGGAGGAACGACATCTGGTGCCATGGAGGTAAGCTGGCCGTGATCTAAAAGAGGTAACATCATTAATTCGAGGCTGCCTCCTAGCAATGCTGCGCCATTGACTACATCATGCACACTCTCGACAGTGCTACCTCACTGCTCAATTCGCCTCGAGCGTTCCCTTCACGGTCAGTTGATTGTGTTCCGGCATTGCTATTCTGGCTAACCTTGATAAACAGACTTCAGATTCCGCCTGCTTCTAATCGTCATTTCTCTTCTCTTGCACGTCGTTTGTCCCGCATCTTTGCTCATGCATACTACCACCATCGTGAGGCATTTGAACAGGCTGAGGTGCGATTGGATACATTTCAAAGATATAAAGAATATACTCTGAGTATGGACCTCCCCTAGCTCGAATCATCATTATACGCCAGATTCCTCCTCATGGCGCGGCAATTTGACCTTGTACCCGCCGAGTTCCTGGTTCTCCCAACACCAGGAAGCTCGTCTATCCCAACCACGCAACTCGATGGTCTGAATGTTGATTCTTCGGCGTCCTCTCATAACGCATTATCATCATCTACCCTATCTGCAGTGCAATCTGAACTAGGGTTGGAGAGCACAAACCAAAGCTCCAGTCAAAACCGTCCTATAACCTTACTGGGCCGCGGAAACGACACCGAAACTCCTGGTGAGGGTGAAGCTGAAAGGCGCATGGCATTAAATCGCTCCAGAACGGACACCATGTACATGCCAGACTTTGATTTGGCAAAACTCGCGGCCGAAGCAGGTATCGATATTGATCAAGATTTTAGGTCTGGTCAAGAGGAACATGAAAAGCGAGAAAGCAGGACTGTGGCGGTTGGGAACAATGGGAACAACATGTCCTCGACTGGTCCAATGTCAGAAAGCCCTCCCGGTTCGAGCAACTCTTCCTCAGCAACTTACTCTAGTGCGCCTTTCCAGCGAGCACCAAACCACAACTCAACAGATACTACACCATCAGATCGATCGCTGGCTACACTAACATCACCAACCGCAAATAATGCAACTGTTGTTGAAGATCCACCTTCACAAGCAGAGGGTATTCTGAATCTAAATGAAGCTTCAGATTCTTCCATTGATCAATCCGCTCACAGCAAGTCCACAGCCAATCCGGATAATTTGACTCAAGAGGAGGGGACCGGAGATGAGGAAACGGAATTAGCATTTAATGATGAACACGAGCAGCCCTCATCAGCCTCACTCGATCCTGATCCATCGGGGACCATGGCGAATGACATGGTGCATTCCACATGATTTTAGCTCATTCGCAATTAACCCTTGTATATATGTAGCGTAGTCGAACGACCACAGCACGTATCAGGCACATAATGTTGTTATGTTGTCCACCTTTTGGTGGTCAGTTGAAAGCTCTATTAGCTCACTTGCAAGTTGTCTATCCGTGGCTTCTGCTTTCTGCGTTTCATGCCTCCATCAGTGCTTCGAATACTGTTAGTGGATTCCAAAGTAAGTTGTACCGCGGACCGCCCATTCGTGTCCTCCACGTTTGGCCGCCGAAAAGCCTGCTTACTCAATGGCATGAGAGCTTCATCTGCTTTTCTCTTGTTCCTTTTCGACTTCATGTCGATTGATTGTTCATTATCGTCACCGCTGTTCGGGTGTTCCGGAGCCCCTTTGCATGGTATATCATTGGTATCAGAATCGATTCGTTGAGAGGGTATCACAGACTTCGAAAAATTATCAAAGCCAGCCTGGATAGTATCGTCATCGGTTCCGGGTTGCTCTTTAGAGGAAGCTATCCCCTAATATAAAAAATGAGAAACTTTCATCCGTATTCTAGTGCTCAGGGCAAACATTACCTCAGAAACTTTGCTTAGGTTGCTCCAGAGACCACGAGGTTGAAGTGACTGTGTCTCAGTATTGCGGAGGAAGGGCAGGTAGGATGGCTCGTGTACAATTGGGAATGCTATCGGTAAACTACATGATTCAGCAAAGTTAGGAGATTGTACGTTAGTAAACTGGAATGTATGATCTAATAATAATCGGTTACCTAGAGATTTCATCATTTAACCCCAACATGCTTCTGATTCCTGGCCCAACGTCCCAAGCAGCCTCGTCAACCAAGCTAGCTTTACTGGGATTAGTGGCATTGGTACCTTCGTCACGCTTGACTGCCTTGCCTCTTTGCATGAACTTAAGAGAAAGAAGCCCATCACTTAGTCCTTTAGCACTCATTGGATGGTTGTTGATGTCCGAGAGTGGATATATTTAAGCGGAGTTGGAAAACATCGTGTCGGACAAGAATCTAATCTGACCAGCCTTTCGTATTAAACGAGTAACGATGGCTGGCGAGAAATCTGCCGGTGGCAAAAGCAAACCTCATGAAGGGAAGACAGTGCAAACTAGATCTCAAAAGGCTGGGCTACAGGTATATAACTCGATCAATCATAACTCCCGAGATCTATGTCGCTGACCATCTCTCTGTTCATCTAAGTTTCCCGTTGGCCGTATACATCGCTTCCTTAAACAACGGACCTTGAATAACGTCAGAATAGGCGCAAAGGCTGCTGTCTACACATCTGCAATCTTGGAGTATCTCACTGCCGAAGTGCTGGAGCTTGCTGGTGCGTTGTACTCGGCCTCGGAGCACCCCCACCCCAGGTATATGCTGATGATACTTTTATTTCGACGTGGTTTTATCCGAGTAGGAAACGCCTCGAAGGATCTGCGTGTTAAACGCATTACACCAAGGCACTTACAGCTTGCGATACGCGGGGACGAAGAGCTCGATACTCTTGTAAAGGCTACAATAGCTGGAGGTGGTGTTCTTCCCTTCATTCATAAGAGTCTAACGATGCCGCCGAAAGGCAAGAAGCTGGCGGAGCAACAGCACCCATAGTATGGCAGAAGGGCAGACCTTGATATCTTCAATCTTTGAGAATACAGTTACCTATTACATCCGCCTATTCGCTTTCTGTACGCGGGTTCATCAAATCGTCCAACATGATGCAGGGATATTGATCACCGTTAACAATCCTTATCCAGCTTAGCCATATTTTCTGATGTTATTCTGGTTCATCCTCGAGTTGCAGATGTGTAGAATGTATCGTTTTATTTGGTTTGAATCTTTAACTCGGTATCACCGAAACACAAAACCATGGGAGCGTGCAGGAACAAAATCTCTCACTGCCAATACCTTTTTCCTTCTCATACCACCACCCATTTCAGCTTGCGATGACTCAGGTAAAGAACAGAGTATGCCTCATGTAGGTTTCATGGTTCTGCGAGCCCGAAATTAATCTAATTCTTGCCTCAGCGTTCATGATGGTTGGGGCATATCCCCCGAAAAGCAAGGCAATGCTATCGCTGCGGGTTCAACGACTAACATGGATGCTATCGGGGAGAAACATTCCCACACATCGCTGGCAGCTCACGGCCTTGCTGTTGGCTTGTCGGATGGTTTGATGGGTAACTCAGAGGTAGGCCACCTCAACATCGGGGCTGGACGGGTCGTTTGGCAGGATATTGTCAAGATTGATGTTTCCATTAAAAAACGGCAATTTCACGCGCAAGAAAATGTAGTAAAAGCATGTGAGAATGCCCGAAATGGGAACGGAAGGCTTCACTTGCTGGGCCTGGTGAGTCAACTCTGATTTCGTAAAATGCTCCATTTTCATTGAGTTGGTGCCTAGGTTTCTGATGGCGGAGTTCACTCTCACAATACACACCTTTATGCTCTTCTAGAAACTGCCAAGGAAAGAGGTGTTCGCGAAGTATATATACATTTCTTCGGTGATGGACGAGATACAGCACCACGGTCGTCTTTGCAATACGCAAAGGAGCTCATCCAGTTTATTGAACGCTCAGACAACTATGGTAGTATAGCCACTGTTGTTGGACGCTACTATGCGATGGATAGAGATAAGCGGTGGGACCGAGTCAAGATCGCAGTGGACGCGCTTGTAGGCGGTGAAGGAGAAGCTGTTGATGGGCATGATGCGCTGTTGAAGAAAATCGAAGAGCGATATCAGCAAGACGAGACTGACGAGTTTCTGAAACCTATTGTAGTTGGGGGAGATAGAGGTCGTATTCAAGGTATGAAGGAAGTATCACCGTTTACGTGCGATGATGATTCTAATTCTAAAGACCCATGAAGATAACGACACATTATTCTTCTTCAATTATCGATCAGATCGTATGCGGGAATTGACAACTCTGTTGGGACTTCCAGATAAGCCAATTTTAGTCAAGGTACCCCAGAATTTGGCGAGTATTAGATCTGTCAATACCGAACGGAGCACATTGGAGATAACTAACATGTGTTATCCAGGACATTACTACTATGTCACGTTACAATGCGGAATTCCCTTTTAAAGTAGCTTTCCCTCCTCAAGGAATGAGCAATGTATTGGCAGAATGGTTTTCGAAGCATGACATTAAGCAAGCACATATTGCAGGTTCGTTAATCGCTGTTCCTACTCAGAGGAGCATGATGATATTAATCAGGGTTTTTTTCAAGAAACTGAGAAATATGCTCATGTCACCTTTTTCTTTAACGGTGGTGTTGAGAAGCAATTTCCAAACGAAGTTCGACACATGATACCGTCACCAAAAGTACCTACCTATGATAAGCAACCTGCGATGAGTGTACAAGGGGTCGCGGATAAAGTAGTTGAAGTTCTCGAATCCGGGGAATTCGATTTTGTCATGTGCAACTTTGCTCCTCCGGATATGGTGAGTTCGCCCGATCATTCAAGAACGCCACATGTTAATGGTCTCTCTCGGATCAGGTGGGCCACACTGGTATCTTTGATGCAGCTGTACAGGCAATCGGCGCTACCGACAATGCGGTGGGGACCATATACGAAGCGTGCCAGAAAGAGGGATATATCCTTCTCATAACTGCTGATCATGGCAACGTGAGCCACTTGCACTACTCAATGTAACTTCCCCACTAACAGGCTAGGACAGGCCGAACAAATGGTTAATCCTAACACTGGTGCTCCACATACTGCTCACACAACAAATCCCGTTCCATTCATCATGACAGGGGATCCAAAGAATTATTCATTCTCCACTGACAAGGAAGCAGGAGCGCAAGAGGGTGAAGATGTTCCAGCACTGAGTGATGTTGCCCCTACTGTGCTTGACTTGATGGTATGTTTGAACAACAAATCATCTTTGATACGAGCTAACATAGACACCTTTTAGGGTCTCCCTATTCCTGAAGGTTTGTTGCTCCTAGATAATCAAATCCGTTGAGATGTTGCTCACCTCGTTTCCTTTATTTAACCTAGAAATGACTGGCAAGTCACTATTAAAGAAATAATCGTAATAGTTTATGCATAGATCCCAAATCGTAGAAGCAATGCTAGAACTAGAATGAAAGAAATGTTTGTCATAAAAATTGGGTGCAGCATATTTGTGGAAAAAGATGCACATTCTCAGTACACATGGTGTATAAAACCCTATTAGCCAAACAATGAGCTTTCACATGGACCAAGCAACATGAGCCATCCTTGCTATCAAAACTGGCACGTGGCTTTCAGACGCAAGTTCACTCTCGCTGAAGTCGCTTTGGTTGAGTCAGAATATTCTGTAGCTAGTAGTACGCCGAATTACACTGTCCTGTCGTGAGGAGACCTTGCTAACATCGTCGCCCCACTTGAGCCCTTGTGGTTAAACTCGGCATCAGCCAACCTGAATCAAGACTAGCTTTGGCGTGATCTCCCCTCTATTTAGCGTCTGCATAAGCAGCGATATGGTGACTCATGAGAAGATACAAACCACTCAACCGCCCTAAGGGATTCGACTTTGTAAAACAAGGGAGAAATATCACAGTAAAATGGAAGAGAATTTGTCAAATTTCAATCAATTGAGAAATAGATCTCCCCAAGCTGATTCTTAGAGAAAACAAGCGTATTAGTTACAATACACACATCCTTAGGTCAAAAGAAAGCGACTCCAGAGGGTGAATGACTTCTTGATCAACAATTATAACACGACAAGCATAGCAATGCTGGATCTTCATCTCAATCTGCATCATTTTCAACATTCCTCTGCTTTACCTTTGCTTTCTTCTTGATAGCAATCATATACATCGCTTCCTGCGTTTCTGGAGGTACAACTGTACTCAAGGAAAAGCACGATTCATCACTGGCTGTCTAGTTAGCAGAATTGACTTTTATTTACATGTGAATTGTTATCAAGAATATTACTACAAGATCTGATACCGAAACTGCGGACATCAATTTGTAATGATGCCGATCTATTATTGCTTAGTGTAGATGGGGGCTCCATCCATTAATGTTTTAGAAGACTTAGACGTGGTTAAGCCCAATTGACTTGTTAAGATTATTATGCACTTCAAAAGATCTACGCATATACTATCTGATTAAGCAAAATACACCCAAAATTAGATAATTTATGTAGCTGTCAGAAGTTCGAGCAGCCTGAAGGGGTATGAGAACGATAATTACCATTAGAAAGATCTTCGAGAAAGATTATCATACCTATAGCAATTCCTTAAATAGGAGTAAACGGATTTCAACTTCCTCATTTATTTCAAACGCTTGTTTTCACATGATCAAGTAGCTGTAATTGGTCTCATTATTTTTGGAGATAGGGGTATCATCGAATTGACGCAAGTCAATTCATAAAGATAGGTGGATATGGATCAAGCCTGGTGACGATATTATTTATCGTGGTTCCATGCCAGGGAGTTTGAAATAAGCTATCTATTGCCCATACCTCACATACAGATCGCTGAGAAAATAATATCCACTTACCTGGAATGAAGCATATACCTTAGGGTAAAGTTGCTAAGCTTCTTAGACTAAGTTTGTATTCACAAGTCTGAAGGACCTGAAGTCTATGCATCAGTAGACAAGATATTTTTCGGACGTTCCTCACTAGTTTCATGAATACTACTACTAGGTTCAAGCGTTGGTTCAATTGCTCACTGGATTCTCTAATAAACCTCATTAAAATTTAGATTCAAATACCATCTCGACCTCGATGGCTGGACACCTGAGTTTTTGTACAACTTAAAATTTGTGCCATGCTTATGCTAACTCTTTGATAACAAGGCAACCTTGCTTTGCTATCAATTATTTAAATAGTTGCTATGTAGCGATGTGTGTGACAAGAATGTTGATTAACTTGAAGCCATCCTAATCTAAACAATTCTGACTCAAGTTGTAGGTCAATCAAGTGCATGCATTGCAGTACTCATAGTCGAGATTATTTTCTGTGTATAACTTCTAAAACAAGTTATTTCTATAGAGTAAACTTCGGCAACATAGTGTCAGATCTTTTGAAATTTTATTCTCACATTTCAGAGTATTGAAGTAGTAATACCGTTTTTATTTTAAGTAGTAAAGATAAGATGTCTCTGTATATTGAAGCACTAAATGAAGATATACCTAGTAATATTGACAACTATTATTTTTTTACTAGACAACGTTTATCACAGCTTAAAGATAATCAATCTAACTGCAACTCTGGATCTTCAGTTCTCATTAATCTCCAGTCGATATTGTTGCATTAAGATAAAAGTGAAGATAAGAACACAAGAGTCATAAAGTCATAACAATATAAGATAAAATAGCTAAAAATAAAATACACGCTGTACACATATCAGCTTTCATTTGTTTCTTCTCTCTATGATTCAGACTCTATCACAGAATCTGGAAGCACATCCTCAATAGCATCTTGATGACATCATCGGAATTGCGAGCATTCTCTTAGTTCATCCTGTGTAACAAATCTCCTTTGAGGAATAACGTTATTCCTTCAGACAAATCTTATTATCTCAAATGCTGAAGACGTAAAAATGTCATCTGTGAGAGAATAACTGTATTGGACTATAAATAGAAGTTATGGTTAGTGTTTGAAAGTGCAGATTTAATCAAAAATTAACTCATTCAATTTTTGGACAGATTGTTCTCAAAGATTCATTAAATCTGTGGTATATATCATCATGATAGAACATACAATCTGTGATAAATATTGGAGCTCAATCAAGTGAATCTCTACAGCTCTCTTGATCTCTTTTTTCTAATTCTCACCAATTATATTGAGTTATTCATTGGTTCAAAGGTTGAACATCAAGAGTTTCACGAAAAAGTAGAATCATCAGAAATGTTCTTGAGAGTGTTATCTATATGTTAAGATCTTTACTCGAAGCAGCAAGCTCACAGATCTGATATAAACTAATAGAGGACATAGTAAGCTGGACAAGCTTATCGAAGATATTCTTGATACATTCGATATCAAGAATCCATCACATCGAGTCTTGACAGTCACTTCAGCACTCTTAAAAATGCTTTTAATGATCTTACTTTTCCATGGAACTCCTGATGTTTAAATTTTAAATTAATACGATAGTTTAACATGATTAAAGAAAACTGGAGGGAAAGGATTAAGAGGGTTGTAGAGATCCACTGGATTGAACTCCAAGATTTGTTGCAAGTTGCAAGTTGTATTATGATAGTATGTACCAGAAACTCAATAAATCTCTGAGAGAACAATTTGTAAAAAAAATTGAATGAGTCAATCTTTGATTATATTTACACTTCCAAATACTGACTGTGACTTCTGTACTACCTATATGCTATTGACTATACCCTATTATCTTTGATAAATCCCTTTAAATGCGATCACCCAAATGTATTCTAATTATAATCGACTATTATAATTTTACAAATGAGTTGCTCTGAGCTTACTCAAAATGTCCTTTATCACTTGCTACATCAATATTATACCATTGATACTGTAAACTACATCTAAATCTAAAGCACTAAGACACCTATGCATTGTGATCTACTACCATAAAAGACGTCATGGAAAAGAGCGGATTGCTTGCTTCTTTACTTTCTTCCACCCTATGCTTTTATAATCCTAACAATTCTTGTTGGTGTCATTCGACCTTTTTTCGCAGATGTTTTGTCTCAGGTCAATGATGATTCAAATGTCGAAATAGCAACACATTAGTAAGGCTTTTTCTTCATCACCTCAGTGAGAAATCACAAAGTATGGAAGAGACTGGATATCTGTCACAAGGTAGAGAGATACATGGAGAAGTACATGAACTTTAAGATTGGAGTGACCGTTGCAAGGCAAGCGTGGATTGCTCTTGGATTCAACACATGGGTCAAACCTTACTGGGAAAGAGAGAAAGATGCTTCATTGAAGCATATGTCAAAATAGGGTTAACAAAGATGGACCTCCCTTCTTTGAGTCTCATTCATGAGACATTATCTGATGCCACTCCAAAGTACTCCTTCCTCAACGACCCTCGGAATAACTCAAACTGATTCCAGAGATTCAAAGATCAAGTTTTCAATTGATTAGCACTAACCAACAAGTACTTGAAAGGGGTTGGTAAGAATGGTGAGCTGCTGTGGAACCTAGTTGAGGTTCAGAAGCTACCACCTTTCACATATTGATTGTGATCCACAAGATATCGCAAAGACACTTTGAACAGCATTGAACTGAAGTAATGATGGCACCTTGGCTCCACCACCCAGCCCAACTGATCTCTACATTGAGTTTCAGGTTTGAAGAGAAGTGACATCTTCTCCCACTCTGTCAACTCTACAAGATCTGTTGTAAGCACAGCTGCTCATCACTATTTCTGGTCACAAATCCTCAATTGAGTAGCTCCGACAGATGTATGACTGCATGATGGAGGAAGAGTGGGAATATGTCGAAATGCTTGGGTTCAGAAAGGATGAGGTCGATATTGGCACCCTGCTGAGTTCATTGAACGACAACCCTGAGAATGAGACAGAGCTGTTCTCTTTTCTGCAAGCTTCCTGGTGTTAACCATCCTGAGGAGTGTGGTTATGTATGCTTCTCCACATCCAAACTACAGCGTCACTGGCAGTGGCTCCATAAAAAGGACTTGGACAATGGGCAAATTGTGTCCTACAACGAGAATGGCAGAACTTCTTACAAATCAGCCGCTGCCCGCATTTCACGCTCCAAGCTACCCAAAACTAATACCCCGGGTCCCCAACAAAAAGAGGTCTCTGCAGAACTTCCAAGCCATGCTTCGATGTCTCCGCGCCAGGAAACCCCTCAACTATCGCAGAGGTTGCCTCTAAACCTCTCTCAACCAGCCAATTCCTCACCAACCAGTAGCCGTCTCTCTCGGTTATCTCAAAGGCTATTTTACTCAGATTCCAGATAGGGGGCCTATCCGGAGATCGTTAGTTAGCGTAGTTAAGGGGTTTTTTCGGTTAGCTTCCCATACATTTTGCTTGTGTCCCCCTGGTGTCTCCCTGTATGTACTGTGTTATGCACATGTGTGAGCACTGGGTGCGTTAGCATAGTCTGGGGTATACCCAAGTAGGAAAACACTCTAAAGATTTTTTGAAGAACTTAGCGCAAGATGAGATAGCGATATCCACAACAGCAGATATCTCTTCGTAAGAAGTTATTTCGATAAATCTCATCAGCCATCTTGCAGGTTATTTTATACTTTGACCTGTCACGTTGTGTTACCACTCCAGTGACATGCTCGCCGGTGTCAAATCGGCATTCGTGAGCTATTTTACTCAGATTCCAGATAGGGGGCCTATCCGGAGATCCTGATCCCCTCAATGAAAACTTCTGATTTTTTGTACACTAATAGTACCCGTTAGCGTAGAAGGGGGTAAATATCCCCACGGAAAAGGCTGATGATGGTTAGAAGAATGGAGTAGAGGCCGTGATACTAGGTACCAGCGGCTGCCTTTCGACTGTGATGGTCTCATCAGCTCCAATGCTCTTCGTTTTTATGCTTGACGACTTGAAACTCCGCCTTCAGCGTCGTAATCAAGTTTACGCGATCTCGGACTGCTTTCGCCGACGCCAAGTCTTTCCAAGGAATGAATGAGTGAATTTTGCGTCTCGGAGGGGTCTCCGATTCGCTCTTACCTAAGATCACATGTTCCAGATATGATCACAAGATCAAATGGCGCCAAAATCACGCCATCGAACCTCCACCTTTTGGTCATTTGACCTGAGGCGACATCTCTGTCCGAGGTTCGCCGAGTTTTATCTCGGCCGATCTGAAGTTCGATTTCCTAAGGTAAAAGACCCGTTAAGTCCGATACCTCCGTGGACCCTAAGCTCTAGCGGCTAGAGGTCAGGGTTCACGTCGTGCTTAGTTCGCTGTTAAGCTCCCTAAGCCCGATGGGCGTCTAGCTTACGTAATCATCCCAGCATCAGAGTCGTAATTTGACCTCTTAGCC
>WSUA01000239.1:11191-26292 GCA_019633455.1 Tulasnella sp. 419 | reverse complement strand
TGAACCGGAAATAAAATACAATCTAAGTAGCTCCAGATGTGGTTGATTTGAATCTTGGCAAAATAATTTGAGGACCTTCAATATCTCTGGCATAGACCAGAGATTTATGACAAGCGACTTCACGCGAGGTACGTCCGCTGAGATGGTTTGTAATGCTTGATCCAGATTTTCGGGCTTACAGAGCGGTGAGCCCTGAACTCTCCCGTTGATATAAACGGTGAGTGGTGATGCCTTTGACCGCCTGATGTACTCCTTTTCACGATCAAATGGAGGGCTACCACGAAAATCAACCTCGGACCACAGCATCCCCATTGACATAGCAGCTTGGCGCCATTTTCTGCAGACCCAGGAGAATAGGACACCAAATTGGACACCATCTTTCTTCGGATCTTTCGCGATCTCCTCCGGCTCCATTTCATCTGGACCCCAGTCATCTTCCCACTGATCCTTCCATTCACTTTGTTTCTGTGATCCTTGTATATGACCAGTCTCTATGATATATGAGAGGAGATCCGGAGGGAGACGATTAATTGGTGCAAGAGTGACCGACATGTTCCGGTGTGACTTTTTATATTGCACGATATACCATTAATCAAAGTTGAACAAAGGTGTTGCAAAATCAGATTGAACATACCAGCATTGCCATTCTAGTCCGTTTCAGCTTGTCCTCCAAGCCAGTCAGCCTATCTAACTGGTTGCTGAAGTGGAGGAGCATCTCCTCCATGGAAATATCCGATTCTGCACCTGCGCCCGTCACCCCATCTCCTGAATGAGAGTTTTGCAAAAGTGGGAAAGGAATATCAGAACATTCAGAGATATAATCCTGCACAGATGCATTCAGTTGCGAAAACTTCGCATCCCATTGCTCAACTGCCTGTTTCCTTGTGAAAGTCATGCGTTACTAGTAGCTTGTCTAGTTTGCTAGCCAAGTTTGAATTCCGCGGAGGCTGAACTCTATCTCTGTCTTTTTTGGACTCGTGAGTACTTAGGGTCTTGTTTTCTTTCTATCGACTTTTCAACTGCCCACAACGTCGACAGTCATTCTTCTCAATACAGCTATTTCATTGCGCCAATAGCAAATATGCGTGCATTTCACTCAGTCTTCATGATCAATCTCTCTGATATTCTTCAAAACCACAATTATTCTGAAATGGTCCGTTGACAGCCGTGACGCAATTGAACTGCCTACAGATTTGTTTTTCAGGTAAACATACGCGTCACGGTTCTAATCGTTACTCTTCGTCTTACTATCTCTCTATCGTACGCAGGTCTTGCTGTCATTGCTCATCAAGCTCTCAGCGACATTCATCTCTCAATCCCCCCCTGATTGCCACAAGAAGATCTTATTCGTCTTAGAATCACCACCGACCGACCTTCGAGAAATACTGCTTCTGCCTTCTCGGATGTCCCTTCTCTATTCAGTCTTCCAATCGCGAATTCTCCTTTGGCATATCTATCATGTTCTTCTGTAAAGGTATGATCATCACGACTGCACTCATTACTTTGAGCTCATCCGTACTTCAATAGTAGCTGCCAGAAGCCCTGTACCTTCGCCAACCACCACACAATCCCCCTTGGTCATGGCCGACGCACGTATACTCACAACATCTCCCATTATCGATTTCGACGATTACCCCTACAATTCGGACGGCAACTCCTCCTCCCTCCGAGCAACAATTCATCAGTGATCATCGGCGCGGGCGAAGTCGCTAAATTCAGACGACGCGGTCGTCTGAACGCAAGATCGCTCCCAACTGTGGCCTTGGTGAACGAGACTGTCGTCTGCACGGCTGCCCCAAAGTAGGTCAATAGTCATTTCCCTGAAGTACAGAAGCTAAGACTGTCCCTTGTAACAGTGGAGAGGAGGTCGAACCTTGTAAGAACGACATCAGCATTGCCTTCACTCAGATTCCTCAAAGCGTGAGGGTGCTCTGACGCGTTTGCGCGGTGCACAAAATCTCCGTCGCCCCAATTGTCACTCTGTTATGGAGTGGAACCCCTACTTCTATCGACTCACCAGATTCAATCGTGAAGGAGAATCTCGACAAACTACCGAAGAGCCTCAGGCTCCACTCGCCTCAACAGAACAAACCGCCTTCGACTTCACCGTTGTTGGCAAGCCTCAACCCGACGAGTACTCGGTAGAGGATCGACTTGCCAGGCACGGAATCGTCTGCCCCGAAGGCTGGCGCCCTGATATGGTCCATCCAGAGCCAGCTTACTCATATATCCAGTACACCAAACCTCTGCTAACCATAAAGTTGAGGAAGGAGAGCCGACGCTTTCCCGAGCTTCATAACATCGGACCAAGACTGAGGATCTTATTGCAATGTGTGGTATGTCTTTAGCAAAAGCTGATACGATATCTGCTAACACCGAGTGTTATTGCAGATGCGCTCGCGGAACAAGTACAAAACGGATTCCCTGTTGAGGATGCTCCCTCCCCTTCCACCTCTTGCCCTCCTATTCCTCCTCGCCCCGAATGGAAGACCCCAGCTAATTCTACCCGACCGGCTACATTTGCTCCACTCCAGCCATTAAACGGTCTGGCTGGTATTGGCCCTTACAGAGGCCCACGTTCACGTCTTTCCGAAGACCCGAGCGTGAGCATGAAGTAGTGAGCCGTATCCAAACGGCTTCAAGATGTCAATGGCTCCCCGAAAGCGTGTCCTCTACGATATGGGAGCCAAAACATCAACTATCCCTCGATGAGCTATATTTAGCTCCTTGATCATCCATCCAATCTCCTCTGAACCTCGGAGTCTGAAGTCAATCGTTCTCGTCACCAACACCTCTCCTCCCCCTCACTCCTCCCTCATTGTTCATGTTTCCTCTTCCATCGCAGGAGCGGTTATCCTATCAACCACCCTCAGCTACGACATCTTCACCCACTACTCCTTACGGGAGAGCACGACAGTATCCTACATTTGCGACTCCACATCCACTCCTATCATTATTCCTCCCACATATACGGTTTATTGATACAGACCACGATGTTGCACGTGCTCTGACTCATCCATCCTCATCCCTATACGATACCCTCACGAGTGGCATTCGAACCCAAAGGCTTCCTTCACCCATATGTCTCCCCCTCTCCCTCACACATCCATCAAGATCATTCCCTCAGCATCCCCATGGTAACTTTATAGATTAATTTAAGAATATGTCAGATATTCAGGCATGTTGCACATTTCCTCTTGAATTACTTTGCCTAACATTTTAACTCCTCTCAGTCCAACCGTCATCCTGGTTTTCAATCTATCAAATTCCACGAGCATCCATTCCTCGGAACTGCCTTCGTCACATTCCAGTACCCTTTCCTGTTTCGTTCAAGTGTCCCATTATCTTCCATTTTCTTCATTCTGTTCTCATTCCTCCATCGTCTGCCCCACTGTCATCGTCCTTGCTGATCCATTTCTTCTGATCATCATCCATCAAGAATCATTCTCTTAGTTTATTTGGGTATTGTTATCATACTATTGTGTTTGTGCTTTCTTTATTTCTTGTTCTTTTTTCTCAATCCAAGACCGTTGCTCCATCTCTCAACACCGTTCAAGTAAGGAACCGCCAGTTCACTTGAAACACACCACTGCTCGCACGTGTTCATGATGGTTTGGCACACAAATTATAATAAAGAGTCCGTATAATACATTGAGATGAATCTGATGACTGTTCAAGCTGGGCCTTCTCTGCATCCATTAGACTACGCCTGCTAAACAACTACCTAGCATTTATCATAGCAGTTTTCCCATTCGAAAGTCTAGAAATAAAGTGCGTTCAATTAGCAAGTGGTTGGTTGTGGCCAAGGTTTCACTCGACGTACGATTGGGTAAGGATTGGTAACCGTCTGCTTTAGTAACTGTGTGAAATTTTGATGATGGCACCGTTCTTCTGTTCTTTAAAGTTGGACCTTCCGTCTTGCTCCCATTGCTTCGTGCTCCTTCAATACTCGTTTTTTACCTAACCACAACCTGACGATACGCGATTATATTATGTCATAGCGATGGAGATTAGCAATCCTTGACAAACCCATTTAGCTCTCATTGGCTATTCGTACATGGGCGATATTCACAATGGCTTACTTATCTAATTGTCATTTGTTTGTCGGAGCTCTTGAAGGATATAATCTTTTTTGGTCGCATTCAATAGAATTTCAAATCGCAGTGATTGCCATAGCCGACTTGTCCTTCGAAAGATGCAAGAAATCATACAATTGGAATGCCTATTCTCGCAGACGATGCCCTTGGTTTTCAGTCACAGTAACTTAATGGTGCATTGATAGTATCAAAGAACGACAATATTCACCGACAATGAATTTAAACGAATGTGTACACGAATCAACGCGAAACGTTGTCAGACAGGGAAAACAGCAATAATAGACATGAAGATCAAAGGGGTGCAAAGAGATGTAAAGAGTAAGGTGGAATAAATTCAAAAAAGGAGAATAACGACAGCGAGTTTGAGAGCTTTAGAACCCTCAATAATAATAATATTTCCTGACAAAGAAGGGAGAGAGGAAGCTCAGGCAACACCTTCTTGCCAATCCCTACTTTTCTGTCGACGCGTTATGCCATTGGGTGTGGTAGGCGTCCGCAGTCCTGGAGAATTGGCAGGCGGAACTACTTGAATGTTCGATTTCTCGGCCTCCGAGAAGCTCAAAGCTGAAGGCTTCCGCTTAAGTTTGTACTTGGTAGGAAGCGGTGGAGGTGGGGAAGCTGCTCGATCTGTCATGAACGAGTATGGTGTCGTGGTCCTAGAGCGATCATCAATGGGAAACACCGCCTTGTCATCATCGAATGGATTCCGTTGAGTGCGTCGAGACGCTTGACGAGACAGATATCCTCGCAGATCCGAGTCTGGCCGCGGTGGCTGATCTTCTTCCCTCCCCGTACTTGGCTCGGAACTGTAGCCCTCGAAGGGATTCGTGAATTCCGCAGCGATGTGACGAAGAGTAGTTGTCATTGACATGCCCATTTGGCTCTTGCCATCATCCACAACCGACGCTCTTGCCTTTTCGGTGACAGGAGGCGATGTTCTACCAGAGTAGGCAGATCGTGCGTCATCGAAGGGAGATGGGCGATTAGTCATGTACGAGTTCCTGGTGTTGAAGGCGAAGGAGATACGGGGCATAGCATCTCTTCGTGCTGGCCGAGCAAGGTCGTATGAGCCGAAGTTTCCAGTTGTGGCTGGAAGAGAATTCTGCAGGATTTCCTCGCGTTCATGTCGCTTGACTACTTGTGAAAAGTTACGCATCACCTACAAGCCGGAATGAGTACAGTTGCCACAGAATCTACAACTATCAACATCACATACCAAAAACGAAGTTACGGCCCAATTGATCTGGAGCCATGTTGTCGCATTCAACGCGGTCTGACTGCGAGCTGCTACAGAAACCGCAATTGCAGAGAAAAGACAAAAGGCAGTCATCGCCGCGGTCGAGAACATCTGTTGCCCATGTCGTTGTCAACCCTCATTCTATCCCACGAACCATATGTAACTCACCTCGTCGCGAATCACGAGCCTAACCATGTTCGGCAAGCGTCTACTCCATTTGCTTTCTAATGAAACTGAGTCTTGGCTATCCCACAATCTCGGCAACGTCGGTCTGCGCAAAATACTCGTTCCAGCTGCGGGCAACTTGGTGTCATGACGTCCAACTTGGCTTGCTCTGGGCGGGTGTGGAATCGGTTCTGGCGCGTGAAGAGACGGTTTCCTCAATACGTTTCCGTGATACGCTGTTCCTCCGACGTAGAGCAGCCGGCGGAAGGGGTAGAGCAACCTGTCCAAAAATGTTTTGGTTGGAGGTTCCCTGCGGGAAGGTATCAAGGCCGCCGTGCCCGAGGCACGAGATGAGGTCCGCTCAAGGACACTACCATCATCACTCCAGCACGTGCCTGGCTGGGGTAGTACCGTTGTAGGTGGCTTTTCCTTGTTGGTGTTCTGTTCTTCAGGAACATAATCCCACCATCCTCGGGTTTTCGTTGTTGCAGCATCCGATTCAATCGGAGGATGTGTGGAATATGCACTTTGTCGAGGAGCAGCAGACTCGGCTGTTAATGCGATTGAGAGGCGACCTTGAGTGGCCTGAATCTGAGAAGACTTCCATGCGGCATAGAAAACTATGTTGACAACGTCGGAAACTTTGCTGACTGAGCTGATTGACATGAAACACTTACAGCATAAGGAAAGGAAACCCGTCTCGCAAAAGAGCATGGCACTCCACAAGGGCATCCAGCTGTTGTAGCTTTCAGCGGTAGAACACATACCTACACAAAGCGGGGTTTCATACCGGGATCTATTTCAGAGATTAACCTACTCACCATTCAGTGTCCTCCCCACAGTAATACCCACAAGGTCGAGAACGAACAAGCCAATGGACGCTATTTGCAAACCTGAGATCACTAACACGATTAGTTTGGATCGGTTAAGACACCGATAGGCTATTGAAAGAACGCATGAGCCTAGAACCACCCTGATGCCAACAACGGAGGTTACCTTTCAATCCCAGAATTCCGGAAAGCTAAGTAAAACGTCTTCTTAGTTTATTATCGAGGGATGGGGGCAATTCAGACCACTCACAATGATTCCTAGTGATAGTCCCATCAAACAATATGCAAAGGTGTATACTCTAAGGTATCCAACGTCATCAGTTCGTTGCTCCAAAAAGAGTAGGAAATACAGTCGGAACTCACACTCTGCAATCCGTGTGGTCGGAAATCAACCCCACAACTATAGCCATGAATGCCGGTGGACCACATATCTGACTTCCTGCAAGTAAATAGAATAGTGTCTTGTCCTTTGCTCTTCCTCTCCTTAAGTAGTCTATGGAAACGATGAAGTTCCGAATGAAGAGGCACAGAAGAAATCCCATAATTATCATTCTCCCGTGACTGTTCATGGCCGCATCCCGATAAACCGGAGTCACCATACTTCCATCCCTTGTGACAGACCAAGCGGGACGGTAATCCTCCAAAGGGGTAGGAACAGGTCGCGGGAAGAGATCGACTATCAGCGTCGTGTGAATTGGTACTGCGACTTTCCAACGCGGATCACCGTCTCCACCGAATGTATCTGGAGGTAAAATGGTGCCAGGATTATATATATCGCTGGATTCATCAACAGCAGACATAGCGCCAGTGGGTCGTGAATTGGCAACTCGAGTGGCAGGAGGGGTGAAATTTGGAGGTAATGAGCGTGTTGTAGCGGTGGGTAGACCTTGGGCGTTTGTGACAGGGCAAACCAGTTGCCAGGCAGTTGTTACAGTTACAATTGACATCCCAATGCCTCACCTGGAGGCGGGCATGAGCTTGAGGGGGGTTATTGAGACTGTTGTCGAAAAAACGACAGGTAATCGACAATAAGAGTCGATTGAGATTGAGCGAGCGTGTAATCTGATCTCTTAGCAGATCAGACAAGTTGGTTGGACGATAACGACAGTAGGCGCGGGGCGTTACTGAAATAAAAGAATTAGGATGAGAAGCCCTCGTTAAAGCGGCCAAGATGGTGACGAAGCCAAGCCAGGAAGCGTTTACTCACCAGGAAAACTCTCCGAAAGGAACGACTCAAGTCAAGACTCGGTAGTATGTCTCAAATGTCCTTGCAGGCCGATCCCAAGAGAGATGGTTGGGAAGAGATATAGAAAATAGCAGCAAGGTGATCGACGGACAGAATCTGGAAAATGAGGTGGAGCAAAACTACAAAACTTTAGATCTCTCGGGGGACCTTCGGTCAGTATTGGAACGGAAGGGATACGACCTAAATCAGGGTAGTCGTTCCGGCCGAGAAGAAGCATCACAAGAGTTCGGGTCGTTGGCAAGGTCGAAATTTCGCAGAGGTCTCGCTGGAGAACAGGAACCAAACGCTCGGGGTTAAGGGACCCTCAGGACCGACTCAATTAGAAGATTTTTTTCTCTCGCTATGCGCCCACTCGTACTGTTGCCGACGACGATCAAGGGCCCTCAATTAAAGAAGAACCTTACCCCAAACTTGGCAGAAGTGTTCACCCTCGCAAAGGCCCTCTAACTCGACCCACGTAAGACGCGATATGACACATCTTAACCTGGAGAACTTTTTGATCCCAGCTGATCACTCGGCCACTTTTTCCCTGTTTATTTCTCCGCTACGAGAAACAGAGGCTTGACAATAGACATGGATACGCAGCAACGTCGTTCACCAATCATTATTGTTACCGGTACGCCTGGCACTGGTAAAACAACACACGCCCAGGCCCTTGTCGACGCTAGTCCAGTTCCGCTGCGACACCTCAACATAGGGGAGCTAGTTAAGGATCGCAAGCTTCATGAGGGTTTTGACGAGGAGTGGCAAAGTTACATAGTCGATGACGACAAGGTCTGTTCCTATTTCCTTCACTCTACCCTAAGATTTATTCCCGAACACGTTTGTACCTTGACTTCCCCCACATGGTGCGCAATTGATCAAAAAGGTACTTGACGAAATCGAACCTCTGGTAGACAAAGGAGGCTTGGTTCTTGACTGGCACACATGTGGTATATTCCCCGAAAGATGGATTGATCTCGTGGTTGTGCTTCGTTGCGATCATACAATGCTTTGGGAGCGTTTGGAGAAGCGGTACGTCTGACGAAGCCGCAGAAATTGATATATCATTGTTGACATATCAGGTTCAATTGACCCAGGCAATACCCTCTGAAGAAAATCCAGGAAAATAACGAGGCCGAAATCATGCAAACTGTGTTGGACGAAGCTCGGGAGTCCTATGCGGAGGAGATCATTGTCGAACTTCAAAGTGAAGGTACCAGTGACTTGGAAAGTAATGTCGCACGCATCACCGCCTGGGTCGAGGCTTGGAGACGGGACAGAGGGTTCGTAGATGGAACTGAAGAAGGGCAGAGTTGACAAATGCCATTGGGCGCCTCCGCAATACGTTATCGTTGTGTGTTCTAATCGGTTTAGACCATTCGGACGCCGGTGGCTATTATGGAATATTACATGGAATATCAATTTAAGTGTGTACTAAAACAGCGTATCCTAAATTGGAGTCAATATCAGAAGTAAACGTTGACGGCAGACAAACTTACCTCGTCCCTAAGATATTCCCCAACATCTCTAAGCGCGCACGGGGTGTGAGTGGGTAAGTTATCCTCGATCAATGATTCGACTCACGCCTGGTGGAAGACAATTATGCTTGTAGGATCCAGCTTCCTAGTATCAACAGTGGATCGTGCAGTGACTCCGAATCCCTGAAGGAAAAGATACGGGGATATTGAAACTTTTGTGGCGGTACCTATCGTGAAGCGAACAACGTACCAGAGGGGTATCGTTCATGCTGTACACAACGACACCTTGATGCTCCGGCGTATCCTCTGTTATTCTGCCAAGGTGCGCTTTCACCACATGATTGCCGTACAAGAAGGGCATCTCTCCATTCGGTTTTATCCACACCTGAGCCGTCAAAGAGATTAATAGATGTCCCCATCATAAAAGACGGCACCGAGAACCAAGATCCTGACCTTGTACTTGGCATATTGCGCTAAGTAATCCAGTGCTGTGATGTGCAACTTGAATTTACCAGACTTGCTGAATTTACCGAAACAGGTGCCTAGACTGACAAGATTGGGTCTCGCTACCGATATTGCCAGCTTCATAGATGCCTCGGAAACATAGAAGACTCGATCTCGGTGCAATCGAAAGCAATGGGGTTCATCCTGCCTGTCAATCAAGTGAACCAAGTTCTTGCCCTATATACCGGCTATATTCAGAGTCAAAGCACTCGGCGAACTGGAATTCACCTTACAATGTAATTGGCAAGTTTTGTAAAGACTGCCTTGCTCTCATCTTCGGTCAATGGGCGCATCTTCTTGACAAGAGTATATTGAGGAAAAATGTTTCAGAGGCGACTTTCGATAATATCACAAATGTTGGTTCTTCGGCGTTTACAAGCGCAATCACCGAGGCTGTTGATTTCCCTTCTTGACGACGATCTTCGATCACCGCTCCAAACATCATTTATCTTTTCGAGGATTTTTGGGGTTCAGAGCTCATGACCGTAGCGGACTCTTCGACTGATCGCCCATCAGAAAACAAGCATCTGTCCCTTTACGAAGGTTCAACTCAATTTCAACATTGGCGATTTTCTCCAACATCTCTCCGTACACTGCGGGTGACCCAAAACCAAGCTGCGGTTGCAAAGATTCGAGATGCTTTCGAAGAAGATTCGGTGAGTTTTCTTTTTTTTTTCGTTTCCCCGTGATAAAACCTCGGATATGAAAAAGAGGAAATGAATTATACTTACCTCGTGACAAGCCAGGATCTTCAGCAAACATCGAGTTCCTCTCCGCTGATGAGGAACATGCACTCGTGAAACTCTATGTGCTCAAAGTGGGGCAACTTTGCGCTCACTTTCGATTTCCTGAAGAGGTCGAAGCGACGGCAATGACCTATCTCAAGCGCTTCTACCTGAAAAACACCGTGATGGACCATCACCCCAAAAATGTCATGTGAGGATACATGCTCCATGACAACTTGTAGCTCCACTAAAAGAGCTCCATACTACAGGCTCACCGCGCTATTCCTTGCGGCCAAGACTTCCAACTGTCCAATCGGAATCGATCGCTATGTTAACAACATCCCCAAAACCAAGGCTTCAGACGTCCTAGATCTTGAGTTTCTGGTTGCTCAGAGTCTACGATTCGAATTCACCGTCTGGCACGCACATAGAGCCCTATGGGGACTCTGGCTAGATATGCAGGTGAGTCTATGACCTGCTGTCATGACGAAGAAATATAAAAGCTAAAATAGACTATGTATTCTCTCAGAACCTCCCAGATTTCAATGCAGAGCAGGAGCATGAAACCTACGAAGCTGCTCTGACCCACGTTCGCGCTTCAAGACTCACTGATGTCGAACTCATCTACACTCCATCTCAAATCGCCCTCACATGTTATCACCTTGTCGCCCCAGAACTCGCCGAAGCATGGGGGCGCTCAAAAATTACTGATCAAAATGAATACGACTCTCTGTTCGAGGTCGTCAGGACGATTGAAATTGTGATACAACAGGATGGATCCGGACCTGAAGTCGAGGTTGTAAGAGAGGTCGATAAGAGGTTGAGAATATGTACGAATCCGGAATATGTTCCTGGAAGTAAAGCGTGAGTCTTTAATTTCTCTCGATTTGTAGATCACTTCCTAATTTGAACCAATGTTTGACCGTTGACCTGGCAACACCCACTTAGTTATCTCGCTAAACAGGCACAAATTGAGACAGAAGCCGCGGCAAAGCGAGCGAAGAGAGCTGAAGAAGTGAAGCGGGAATCAATGATGGACAACCCTTTTGGCAATGATTTGACGAATGAAGTTGGTGCACCTGGCGCAACCATTTTCGATCAGGCTGCTTCTGTGAAAGGTACTGCTGACGACAGCGATTAGGGTACCAACCCTTCTCTCCGGTGTCTAAACATTTCTCATCTCTAAACCGTCGTGGTTTGTGTCATGGATAGTGGTCTACGTACGCGACAACCATTCGTGCGCCATAGATACTCGGAAGCATTAGAATTTCACCCCATCCTGTTTTGTAATCTAACAGCGCAGTACTATGCAAACCTCGGATATACAAAATAAGTTATTACCCCATTTGACATGGCGCTGTCTCTGGCTTCCCTGATTGGCGAAGCCAAAAGTCTGAATATCCAGCTTAAAGGGAGCACCCACGTCGAGACCTTGAAACACTCAGACCTAGTCATAAAGGGCTTACAGGATATGCCTCCCCTGATCGGTGAGGCACGAGATCGAAGATGGACATCGGGCCTTCTGACCTTGTAAGGTAGACGACTTCCACTATTGGGATTACACTTTTGCTCCAGTTTATAACGGCCTTCGACACACGATGACCGCAAAGGATCAGCACACACGAAAGGAAAGACAACTTTTTTGGTTCTGGTTTGTCAAGCTTTTAAGTTTATAAAACAACAATTACGAGTGAACAGCCAACACATATTAAAACCCCAGAAAACACATTTTGCTTCGTTACAAGACTTGGATCGAGATTTTTCGAAAGATTACACCAGGCCGATGAGAGCGAGGGGAGCGAACGAAAGTGTTGAGGTGGGGTAAAGGGGGGAACTGAGGAACTGAGTGTGAGTAGGAGGAAACGGATCAAGAGCGTTCGTTGACATGGACAGCCGATGAAAAGGGAAGAGACATTTTGACGGAGCGGAAAGTTGAAATATTACGGGGAGAGGTTTGAGAGGAATTGGACAGCACAGGAAGGGAAGTGACAAGAAATTTGAGGAAGATAGGAAGCAGACTTTTGGCGAATGGGACGACCAGATCACTAAAGATCTCGTCCAACGATGAACAACTACTGTCTATTGTTCTTCGTGTTCTTCTCTGCCAACTCTTCTCTTCTTTTCCATCTCAAGCTGATTGTAGAGCAAGAACAAGGCCTTCTCATTCGCTTCAGGAGTTCCGACGATGGTAAACATACGTTCACCGGTCTCGTCATGAGGTGCCTTAGCGATAGAAATCTTTGAGCCAGAAAGACGCCGGATTTCGGTGATCTTGGTGCCGGAACGACCGATAATGCATCCGACCATATCAGAGGGAATACTGATATTTTGAGTACGGAAATTGGCAGTTTGGGCAGCGTCCGGTGGTGGCGGTGATCCAGCCAATCCGCCTACGCTACCACGCCGACCCTCATCAATTGTCCCACGACGACTACCTGAACCACCAGTGTAGGTATTTCTCCTGGAACCGGGACCACCTCGGTCTTGGTGTTCTGGAGTTGGGTGATACAATACAGTACCAACACCACGGTCCCAGTCTTCTAGAAGACATCGGCCGATTTCCTCGACTGCCTTTCCAATACCCTCTGCCGTACCTTGAACCTCTACGACTCGCTCAGTTGACTGCGGAAGCATATCTTTTGAAGCGACCATGCGGGCCCCGGAAGCATCCTGAATAGCCTTGATCTTGAGGCCGCTTCTACCGATAACGGTGCCCATAAGGTTGTGAGAGATAAGAAGACGGATAGAAGTGTGAGTAGAGGGAGGAGTAACAGGAATAGATGGGGAAGAGGGAGTGGCAGAGAGGAGTTGCTTGATGATCATTTGGAATGCCTAATGTATGGGGAATGAGTGCATCGTCCACGTCATTTCGCTAATTACTCACATGAGCAACACCTTCGACGCTGCCACTGACGCTGAGGACACGCTCGTGTACGCCAGGTACCACTTTGGATACGCCAGCCTTTACACCGGTGACTGCGCGAATTTCGGCAACGTTGGCACCACCTTTACCAATGATGATGCCAGCATCCTTGGTCGTGACAAGGGCTCTGATGGTGAGCTGATGGCCTTCACCATCAAGAGGAGACTCTGGACGAGAGCCATTGGATTCTAATATCAAGCCACCAAGTCAATAAGGGAAATTATGACGATTACTGCGGGAAATACCGAAGACTCACTTGGAGGAGAGGGTGCGGGGGAAGAGGCCATGATGGAAAAGGGGACTCGGAGGAGATGACGAGAGGAAAAGGGAAGGGGAAAGAGGAAAAGAGGATAATCGGGTTGGAGCGAAAAAGAAGTTGGGTGGGTGTAAGAAATTGGGATTGCAGTTTCGTGAAAAACTTCAATCTGATCCAGTCAGCATTGAAACGGAGATACCATCGCTTGCAAGCGACGGTCCGGTTGAATTAACATTTCAATCATCCTGACACTGACGATCCTTATTGGTCACTGTAGCATTCGTAGCCGATGGGGATTTGAGCATGTTGAATCGTGTAGAAGCATCTCAAATTAGTACTTTTGACCCAACATTCTCATTTCAATCAGTACTACAGCAGATAACGACGTAGCATACAAATTCGAAGCCATGCTGCCTAGTCTTGTGACTATACTTTGTATTGCGGTATATCAGTCTATGAAATCAGTGACTGGGGGACCGTGAATGCATCGCACAAACGATCATCCAAATGAGCGATCAATTCCAGAATAGGCAAATCAATCTACAAACGGCATCTCGAGCTTGTGACGCAGTTGCATGACGTCGGAGCTTGAGTGCGGGGATGTAAATATGAGCTAATTTTGTTGTAAAGTTATTGGGGTGATTGGATCAAACAAATAGTAGAACACAATTCAGTCTCCGCTTCAACGCAATACTCTCACGGAGGGACTAATCATCAAATTTGTAGGCATCGTCGGTCCCATCGTCAAACTTCTTGTGAGTTGGATTTTGATTAATTTCTGATCCGTTCATCTGAAAATAAATCTTTGTACTGCCTAGAATCAATCTACTATCAAAAATGGCCGCCATCAAGATCGTCAAGAAGCGCACAAAACCATTCAAGTCAGCGGCCTATATTCCAATCATCCAGGTCATTCTATTAATCACTTTATTCATACTCTAGGCGCCATCAATCCGACCGATATCACTCTGTAAAGGAAGCATGGCGTAAACCAAAAGGTATTGATAACAGAGTCCGTCGGAGGTTCAAGGGTCAATTGCCCATGCCAAAGGTGCGTTGTTGCTCAGATGCTTTGATACGATTTCTGACCATAATCACCTTAGATTGGATACGGAAGCAACAAAGCTGTCAGTATAGAACAATACTGAAAGCCTCCACACCGTATACTGATGACTTTCCGCTGCTTCGTGAATGTAGACCCGCCATCTTCAGCCTAATGGTCTGCGACGACTGGTCATCAACAACGCAAAAGAAGTTGATCTCCTCCTGATGCACAACAAGAGGTATGCCGCCGAGATCGCTCATGGCGTTTCAAGCAAGAAGCGTGTCCTGATTCTCGAGAGGTATGTGGGCGAATCACGTTACTTACGACGGAGGTCTGCTCCTTACACTATACTGGATCTAGGGCAAAGGCATTGGGAGTAAAGGTTACCAACGCCGCCGGACGTCTGCGCTCGGAAGAGTAAATCACAATTTGACAACTGTTGTACATTGGCCATTTTATCTAGTCTCTTCTCTTATGCATCCTTGCTTTTCTCCGCGCATCGTGATAAGATAAAGTTGAATCAGTAGTAACGAAAAATGTCAAGCAATAGTCGCTTGGAGCTGTCATATGAGATACTTCATCGATTCGACTATCTAAAGGACCGGTGCCTCTT
>WSUA01000238.1:7942-29529 GCA_019633455.1 Tulasnella sp. 419 | reverse complement strand
TTTTTCCCTCCCTTTCGGGTGTTTTATCGACCCATTAACCTATTTGCGCGTGATGAGAGCCTCAGAACTTGAATTGAAATGCTACCCAACTACAAATAATCCCATGGTAAAGGTCCAGAGAAAAGCATATTTCGTTTCCCTTCTGGACACCATTCTATCAGGTCGGCCATTTCTGGTGCCGAAACATGGTATGGATGGAAGGTGTGAAATGGGTTTCTACGTCGGCGTTTTGCTAGAAGTTCGTCGTGACAACCGTAGATATCACGTGAGTATGGGGTGAATCCATATACAGCCTGAAGAAAATTCTTTAGTTGATCTCCACAAAAATGATGAAAACTAATCACCTCGCCCTGATAACTTGCACTGGTATCCCCTTTCACATCGATCCCAATATAATGGAACCGCTGTTTAGGCCATCTGATAGCTCTCCGGTGAAGCTCTTCAAACCGCTGTTTTTTCATACCAAAACCCACAACTGTGATTCGAGCGGGGTACGAACCAGTTACCTCTCGAAACCGAGCTAGAGAGAAGAGAAGGTTCTGATATGAATCAAGGGCATAGTTTTCTGAGAAAACTCTGTTGGAAGGGGACGTGTCATTGGTGAGGCCTGGACGTCCGAGCAGATGAGACTCGATAGCCAGTCGATGGTACGATTGGGCTTCGGTCGTGAGCGAGCTCGGGCGGGTCTGCCCCCTAGAAGAATGAACGGATAAGAAACGAGGTATATCCCTTATAAAATCAACATACCCACTGAAGATCAGCAAGCTATTCGGATCTGCTACAATTATTTCGGCCCTGTAATATCTCTTCAACAAAATATCTTTTGTGGTATTGAAGTACAAAGTCTCACCCTCGCTTGATGTGATTGAAAAAGGCCTCAACGTTCCCACCCCCTTTCTGACGTTCTTCCAGAAGCCAATCGCCCTCATCCAGTCGATTGGCTGGATCGCAACCTCTCCAAACGGCATGACCAGCCACCATCACCAAATGGGTAATGTGAGACATCGTTCCATCTCGAGTAATCGTATTGGTGAGAGACCCGGGAATATGGTTCTCTGCCGCTAGGATCCGCTTTCTCCAAACTTGTACCGAGGGATTGCTGAATAGCAGATGTCGGATGTTGAGCAACACCGATAATATCAAGGTCGCGCTCAGTCCTATGACTGCAAGGTTAGTAGCTCTTGAGCGTGAAACGAGAAACTTCCAGTCGATGAGGGTGGATGAATGACGGTCATATCGCCTCGAGTAGGTTGACGGCGCGGGGAGCATTTCAAAAGCAACTTGCGGGTGTAAGGCACCGAGATTTCCCACAGTTGACTAGTCGCACTTTACCACGTTCTATAACACCACCCTGGACTATCGCGTCCTCTATGTGAAACATACAACTCGTCCTTATATATACATATTTGATGCTTCTCTTTTACTCGGCTGATGACACAACTGGAAGGCAATAATTACTTGATCCTAGACTCGGATGTCCCCACAGGCATGAATCATAGCTAAGTTGCTTCGTGCTCAATTGGTGCTACAGTTTTTTATGACGATGGCGTGATGAAAAGCTCCTATCGCTCCATATCAGGTGAAGTAAGCCGCTTTTCTTACTTTTTTTGAGCGGAATTGATAAACCTTTTGATGAGGATCCTTGGATTGCTACCGGCACTACTCTCCCCGCCGGGCCGGCATATACTCCGCCTGCTTCATACAACGCAAGATCTGCGGATCCGGAGCCCGCACCATGCTTGTCTTATCGGCAGCTTTAGAAGATTACTGGCTCGCGGAAAGCAGGATGAAGAGCTTGGATTGCTAAAATAGTGAGTTTACCGAAAGCAAGCATGCAAGATGTAGAAGACGTAACCCTTGTTGCGTGCCCCATCTCGAGACCTTGGACCATAAGGACAACACATTCTGGGAATACTCTTGGCAATTGGATCAACCAGAACCAGAGGGACTAGACCCAAACAATTATTGGCCATATGGGGTATTACACCACGATCCACGCAAGAAGGTCCTAAAGGTACCGCCGTAGTACTCTCTGGTAATATGGTACTGGTAGTAAAGCCCACAAAGAATAGAAGCTGGTCTCAATATTGATTTCCAATGCCCAACCAGCATTCACCCTCAGAATTCACTGGTAGTAGGATCCCAAAGTGGAGGAAACAAACTACAAGTTAGAAAGGCCTTTTTGGGGCCCCAGGTTGATGATGCATAAACTTGATGGCTCAGGTGCTAAAAAAACAGAATGAAATAGGAGCTGTTAGGCCTCCACCTGTGGCGGATTTTATTAGATTAGGCGGGTCGAGGGTCGGTACTATTTAGGATCCAGGTTAGGCTAGCAAACTGGCTTTCGAGTTGTCCTTCGAATTATTCAGTAGGCCAGACCATCAGATATACTAGGGAGCCTTGAGACAACATTGAGGACTTGGGGTTTTTGACCTGGTCATGAATCAAGACTACGACCTGGAGCCAAAGAGCATGAGTCTATTATAATGAGGGATCTTTCCAAATCCCTATCGGGTCTGAAGCACCAGGATTGAACCACGGTCGTAGCTGCGGAAAGACCATATGACCAATGCCGCAATATCCAAGATCTCGTGTAAATCGACTCTTAAGTGCACAGGATGCTGAAGGGCGCGGATTGGAGGAGAAACGGACCGAGGGAGAAGGAACGGAGAAGGCCAAAGTAGGAGCTTTTATAAGCTTGGAGACCTTTTTCAAAGACTGCCGCCTAGAGCCACACCGCAAATTCAATCGTGAATTCAAAGGGGGGAAGGGAAAGGCTCTCTGGGAAAGAAACAAAGATATTGAATGGGGAGTAACTTTCACGTGAATCCCCTTTCTTCTCGGAACACCGTTGAATTGAATTGAACAGCTAGGTATGAATTACTTAGGCATAACAAGCCCCATTTAATTGATTCTAGAACATCAAACTGGGATCAACTTCCTCAATAGATTTTTTGCTCCTTCAATATTTATCAAAACTGAATTCTCTTCTAATACTCGATGCGATGCTTCCGACGCATTTATCCCTTAGCCTTAAATAGATAAGTAAACACTGCTAGGATATGTATAGCAGGTGGACCGCACTTACTGTTAGAAGACTGAATAGGATATTCTGATGCAAAAGGGATATGGAATCACGGGCACTTTTTCTCTATCGGGGCACCTCTGGGTTGAAAACTGGTCATACGCTTCAGCTAGTAACCTGAAGAAGGTAGCTCCTTTATGCAATGCACCCCGTGGTAACGTAGACGCAGTTTCGGGATCGCGAAATAGTGACCAACCGGGAACAGGTTACGAAAACGCAACAGACGTAATGGAGATGTTCGTTATGTATTTATTCTCTAAGAAACATGTTTCCTGATCTTTGAATAAATTGGGCCCAGTAGCAAGTGGGAACTTCCTTGTATGCCCGTCTCAATCTATGCCGGTAGACACTGACTGTACCACTCATTGGAGTATGTGCTAGAGATAAACAACGAAGCATGAGTGAGTGTGCGCCGATCTCCCTTTGCTCAGTACTTACCACACCCAGCCAGATACACAGGCAGTAGGGCCAGCTACATCGGGATGGTCAGGTCAACGTTGATCCATCTATAAAAATATCACGTACTCCAGCCGCTTCCTCCGCACTGTGCATAGGGCTGACCAAGCCCCGTGTTTGTTGGCGTTGTACCAGGTGATGTCGATGTCGTCGATGTTCTACTGGACGAAGCCGGTGTTGACCCACCTCCTCCAGCATATAATGCAACAGCATCATAAATCTGTGCCACTCAAATGAGAAAAGACATGATTCAAGAGAGTTTCTTTGTTTTATGACTCACGAAGTTGGGACTAAGGAAACCATTATCAGAATTTCCAGAGATGCAATTGATGGAGATGGTGTTGGTTCCGGCTACCAGTGTCCCGGCGGGGATCGAAACTTCATATACAATGTTGTTACCCCTGTACGTTCCTCTGGTAAATCCTCGACTGTCGAGCTAGGCGAACCCAGAAAATACATCGAAGATCTTTCCCAGCATGTATCCCAACACACTCACATTCACAGGTGCTCCTGGAGCAGGGCCGCTCCAGCTATTAACAGTGACTTGAGGCCTTCCGTTGGAGAATGAGAGTGTAGTGCTAATTTTAAGCTGTGTTTGACATTAGGGACACCGAGTCAAGAATTAGGAAGACATGGGGAAAGACATACCTTGGCAGCACCGGTCTGTGACGAATTAAGTGTAAACTTGATTGTAGTCGGATTGTTCACACTTTTGATTTGTGCCATTGGGAAGTCGGCTTGAGCACGCAAGTGAGTTTCGCATGGCCTACGCGATACTTGGTGAAACAGACTTACACCACGGACTTGATCCAACGGTGTACGTCTGTCAATTTCGTATATTCCATTAGGAATCATAATGAAATAGCTTCCAATTTGTCCATAACTTACCAAGGGGCCCCAGCTGGACATAACTGGATCACTTGGATGGGCACGCTCTTGCTTGTCTGCATTCCGGAATCCATATGGCTGTCCATCAAACCTGAAAGCTACGACTAAGATTGTTCTATCACAATAGCTCAAGATGGGTACCACTCACTCGCCAATGATCCAGGTAGGTGTCGTGGTATCTTCAGCACTTGTGATGCTGGATTGGGTTGTAGAACCAGCAGAAACAGAGACACTTTGTCGTTTGACCTCAAACTCATCTTTATACAACACCATCGTATATGTTCCTGGCTTCATGCGAGGACTGGTGAAAGCACCATTGCCATTTGTATAGGACCAATACTGTGCATTGCTTTGATGGAAGAGGGTATTAGGAATAAATCGGCCCAATAATACAACATCGTACCTGTTGAACCAATGAACCACACGTTGATAATTTGAGGGAACATCATATGCCGTTCCAGAAACTTGTCCACGGCCGCCATCAGCGACATATCCAGAGAGACCTAGCGAACTATAGAATGATGTATCGATGTTGTCATCAGGTATACCCGACCTGGAAAAGTACAGAATATAAGGACCATTGAAGCCTGTCCTGCGTGCTTCAGTTTGGGCATGGCCAGAGTTCTGGAGTGCAGTATTTGAGTCAGATGTCGAGGAAGCGAGACTAATGCCCAACGAACCATATAAAAGTACAAAGCGTGGAAGTTGCCACGGTCTGTGTTGATATCTCGGAAGAATGGTCCGCCAGAAGAAGTCTCATAAGCATTGCCAGGCAGCACCATGGAAACATGAACATCGCGAGCGGAAGTCGACACCCAGTGCACTCGATCATCAATGAATCGGACACTTTAGAAGTAGTTAGTGTATCCATCATTTTTTAAGGTCATGGAGTTGTCAAACACACCTGGAGTAGAACTTGCTGTATGTCTTCCCGCTTCCGTCCTTGAACACATCCGAACCTTCAACGGCTCCCGCAGTTCCGAGATCTGTGTATGACTGGGGAAACGCGCTAGTGGTCAGCTTGGATTTATCGAGTCGAGCAATAAATCGAAGTTCTCCAATGTCGGGTTGAGCAGTCTTAGTCGAGAATCAAGTTAGTGTTGCTCATCGAGAACAGGTGATTTGGTAGAGACGAGTCTTACGATGTACGTGCCCATGTAAATCCTAGACTCCCCTGATTTGACAATGTAATACTGTGTCAAGGTACCTGCGACACAGGTGACCTTGATATACTGATCTGAGAGAGTCGGTACAATTAGAACATGTACCCAGCGGGTAAGCTACCGTGAATAATGCAATCTACTGACTGTTTATAGTTGTCGCTGACACTGTAGCACTTCCTAGACCTGATCCAATGTGGGACGTTTGGCTACTGTATTGATACTTAAGGTGCTATGGTTAGAGCTACAATCAAATATGAGTTACATCTCGCCACACACCTCCGTACCACGATACTGAAGACTCGTAATGTCGCAGTTGGATTGCCTGACCCTGAAGATAAATGCATCACTGGCGCCAGAGTCAACGATATAGTAGCCACCCGAGTCTGTGACCCCAAACGCAGCTTGGACTGCTGTGATGCCAAGTGCCGTGCCAAAAATGAAGGTAGAGAGCAACATGGTTGTATCGAAATGCTTGAGACCCGAGAAGAGGTGGTAGATCGACTTATATAGTAGCGCGTTATTCTATTCGATATTGCCGCCGCTCAATCTTGGAGTGCTTCGCGGGGAGGACCGGGAATCCGGGACATTCGTCGGCAGCCAAATCTTGGTTAGGTCAAGCATATCCCCTAGTGTGTTCGAGAGCCGAGCCGGATCGACAGGGAAACAGTGTCTGGTTGGAGGCGGTAAAAGTGTAGTAGATGGTTTCCAGCCTTCAGTCTTCTCCGGTGCCCCGTGAAAATGCCGCGGACCGCGTGACAGACACGCCTTCACCATTTGCGTGGACGAGGAAACTCCGAACACGAGAATGCAGTCTCGAAGCGGCCATGTCTCCATTTTAGCTCACTTTTTCTGTTGTGCACAGCGATATCGCCGCAGAGAACAGAACGTTATGTGATGAGCGTCGATCTGTTTTGGTTAGCCACCGGTGAGAGTCCGGAGATATGAAGCCATCACTTTGTCCAGACATCCCGAGACATCTGATGTCGGCACTTGCCAGACATGAAAAACGCATCAGACCATTATCATTCCTGTTATTTGGGTAGTTTACAACGTCGCAAGATACTTTACTTGGTTGAGGGAATCATTCAGAGCTTTCAAATCTGAATGCACAAAGCTCGTAGAAAGTAGCACAGTTCTGATGTGTGATGGTCGGACTGAGCACAGAAATGCAGAAATGAGTGGCATGTCTGCTGCAGGGCTGGCCAGGCGGCTACGGCTATCTAAACCCCGGGGCGGAGCTACGCACCCCGTTCACGTGATCACCCAATGCTCTTACGTGAGCTTTCAAAAATAGATGAGGTAATAATTTGCTATGGTGAGATAATGCTAAAGCACACCTGCTCAATGATTTCCAACTTCACTAAAACACTCCTCTCCACTTACCTTGGAGTGACGAATGCCCCGAAAACACATCCATAGGTTGGGAGCGCTACCTATATTCCTGATCGTACTGCATTGATAGGAAGAAACCAGGGGCCTTCAGTTCAGTTGATTGGAGTCCCATGGATGAAATCAAGTAAGGTGTGGCTTGATAATTGACTTGATCCCGTCCTTCGATGCGTCTGAAAATACCTCTAGGTGGGGAAAGCTCGGGCCGAAGATTTCGACACAAGTTCGAGTTATCCCGCCCCGACGTCTATGCAGTATAGACCCTTGCCTCATCATATACCATATACTGAATATTCTCTATTACTAGGCTCTTCAATAAAGTGAGATGTCGGTCCCCTTGGCCCAAATGTGATCATCCCAAAAACCATGATTTGTTAGATTATCGTTTGAACCATTCAGCACCTCAACGAGAAGAAAGACGGGAAATATCTTGAATCAGGCCCAATATATCGCACTAGGCCAGGAGGCGAGCTCTCACGCTTCATGTCTTACATTTTTGTTCAAAGGTGAGACAACGAATAGTAGTCATGGAGGAGCGCCTAAAGCAATTTAGTGATTGTTCGATCTTGCTCCGATTTTGGAACGGTGATCAACCTTAGTAGCAATTCATACGGGGGGTACCTGGTATATTCAGATGCAATGTATTCGAAATCCGAAGTCCAGTCTGGGACGTGGGTACAGAATAACCCGAATATTTACAGTTCACTAAATGGCTTAACCAGACCAGCTAAATTGAAATGGCAGGTGAGCAAAAAAATCGATCGATTACGGACGAAAGAAGACCTACACAGCAGGACCAGGAACAGGGTAGTTGTTGTTGTTGCCTTGATAAGCATCCCAGACAATTCCTTCGCGGAAAGCATCTCAGTATCTGCCGTTTTCTGAGAGTAACAAGGTACCTACCTGGAGTATTAGCAGTATAGGCTCCAGGGAAGGATACGAGTCCGGAGGAAGGTCCAGTCTTAGTGCCTGATCCAGTAACTTGGAGCTGAATGCAAGATGGGTATCTAAGAGATCATGGATGAGCGAACGTCTACCAACACCTCAAAACGATGAGAGAATTGACTTACACTTGAGCACCTGGGTATGCGTAGGCAGCGTGCAAAGCAATGATCTCGTGTCGCACAAGATATTGACCCGGGGCTAGACTAGCTGGGATCTTGAAAGTGTACTTGCTTCCGTTTGTAAGAAGTTTAAGGGCTCCCCATTGCCCATTTGAGTAACCATCTTGGTGAATCTTAAGTAGATCATATCAGCACCACTTCCGGATAGCCACATATATCAACAAGCAATTTACCTTGAACCACACTGCTGCATTTCCTGGGCTACACAAGGTTGATGGTGAGATGAGAATTCGCAGTTATGCTGCATGACTTACCTCCAGCTCGTGATACTTTGACCTGAAGGCACGCGAGCCAGGTAAGTAACAAGTGGACCCATGTGGCTGTCTGGCCAAGTTGTCCATGTCAGGGTTATGTCGCTGCCAGCGGCAACAGTCGCAACCAAAGGGGCGGGAGCGGACCCAACAACTCCACCAGCACTATAGCCATTGCATTGCACATCTAAGTCAAAGTGTCAGTCCACTGTCACGAGATGTAAGTAGTAAATCACCAACCAATCAAGCTCAGATTTTCTACTGGTCCATTACCAGGGATCTTGCGAACAATACGGGCAGGAGGCGTGCTGTAGTATCTGCTCGAAGGATGAATTGAATAAAAATAATGGAACACGACCTTTAAAAGCACACACGGGTCAGAATAAGGCTGATAGCCAGTGTATGTGGTGCTACCAATGGTAATTTTGTCGACGTAGCCGTGAGCTGCGACTCCAACGGCAGAAACAACAGCGGCTGTGGCAAAGGAAGTAAGTTTCATGATGAAAGGCGTTGCGGATGACCTCTACATTCCGGAACGGAGGCTATTTAATCCCTAAGCTCCTGAGCAAAGGGATGAACTTCGCGAGAACGGACGAGCCGCAAGTGATGCGGCAATGACAACACAGCGGTCATGGTTTTTACCTCGGGCCTTGAAAACGGTGGTTTCAAATGTGTTAATCCCCAAAGGAGAAAACGGGCCGAGTGGGGAGAGATGCCGCTATGAGTCAATATCGCCGAGAATAAGAGTGAAATAAATCTAGGGAATATAGCATGATGCGTTTTGTCTGATCTACGCTGTCAGAAGCAACCCGAAACCGATAATGTTACGGGAAGCGAGCGAGGAATGACCCGATTGGCTGTTGCGAGCCCATATGAAGTGATGAAAGAAGAAACAGCAACGATTCCGGCGAGCAAAGATATCGCTAGAATACGCTCCACCAATCGCGGATGAGAGCGGATGAAGGAAGAAAGGAAGAAAGGAAGGAAATGTCAGACAGTTTTGCATAGCAGTTCTATGTTTGGGTGACGTAACGTCGAACAACAGAGCCAAGACCACGTGACCAATGAGGGAGGATCGGGCTCTTGGGTAATTGATCGGTACTCGCTTGCACGAACAATATTCTCCGTCTTTATTGGATTCCCGGCGGCACGCCAATAGTTTTTGAACCGAAATTTGGCATAACCCCACGTTTCTCCACACAAGCTCCTCCTGCTAACGACTAACAACACTCATGGATCACATAGGGAACGGATTGACAGGCTCCTGATCCCGAGTCCAATCCGGATCTTCATTGTACAAGCACAGCCCAGATATAACAGCTAATATATGCGACATGCTACTACTAGTCCTACGACATGTATACGCTCACAGTGTTGAGGGGACAATAATTAGTATTCGACGACCTATTTTCATTTACCAGAGCCCGTCATTCTTCGTGCACAGCATCTTCATCATTATTAGGTGCATCCGGAATTTCATTGGGGAACCAGCCATATCGTCTCAAATCAACGCGAAATTCGCCGGTCCTCCCTTCTTCGACTTCAACATTTTCGTCTTCTAGAGCGGCCCGTTGTCTAGCAGCACCATCAGTGCCAGGACCTCTTGAAGAAATAGCTCCCGAAGAAGATATGACGCGTTGCCATGGAATTTGGGTATTGGCTGGTAGGAACTTGAGTGCTGACATACAACTCAATGTGTTAACCGAGACGAATAACGTTCCTGTGCGGAAGAACCAACCTTGACCAACATGTCGAGAGTGATGAGGCATGCCAATCAATTTCGCCACATGACCTATGAGGAATAGAAATTGTGTTATTCAAAGCCTTAGCAGGAACACTCGACTAAGTCGCGTACCATAACTAGTTACCATACCCGGCGGAATCAATGACACTACGCGATAAACTTCAGCATGAAATTCTGCCGCGTCCATTCGAAACGCGTCACGTTAGGAGAGTGTGATAGCCGTGTGGTTGTACAAAACTTGAACATCTGTGCCGATGACTAATCGTAACTCCGACGGCCCCTACCCTTCGGCTAGATGACGGATCTACATGGTCAAAGCATTGCAAGCTTGACACTCCCCTTTCGTCCATCGTTCTTGGCTTATCCATTGAAATCGCGAATCATGTCAGATGCTTCTATCTGATACGACGTATGGACCATCGTGACCTAAATACTGCAATCATGGATCTCTTCCAACTATAATACAACACCAAAACAGAGGGAATAAATACAAAGGTAGAGAGCAAATACCAAGCAAAACGGAGATAAATGGCCAAGGAAACCCGAGATTCATACGTCTACGACTTCATCTTCCTAATTACCTTTTTCGGATCTACAGACGGTTTTTTGGAGAACGGATTTCTAGAAGATTTCGATGATGATTGACTGGAGTTGATTTTGAACCCGATATCAACGGTAATCTCAGACCTCTGAGACCCTCCATTACCCTTGAGAATACTGTTCCACATTTCCGAGCTGTCCATTTTCCTCTTTTTGTTGCTCCTACTGGCAACTTCTAAGAACGCTTCTCCTGTACGCATGCTATCAGCGGAAGCTTTCATGGTGGATGGTGTTGATAACGCCCTTTTTGCTTCTTTGGTGGCTTCGAATCGTTTCTGAAGGGTGATTCTCTTTTTAGCCGCTTTCTCCAGCTCATTCCAGTCTGGAGGTACCCGAATGAGAACCATCTGACGCTGCAGCCGTTCATCAGCCGAAAGACGCTCAGTGTCTCGCGCATATTGAACGGCCTCGCGTTCCAGGCGTCTTGTTTTTGCATCAGCCTTTTCCTTCAAGTAATTTGAATAGTCGCGATCCGCATCAGCTTGAGCATCATGCAAATTGTCGGGGAAGAACCTAGATTCTTTATGGAATGATGGCGAATTGCGGACAGTGAGTGCCTGCTTCGCGTCCTGTAACCAATGTCAGGTGTTTGAGACAGCGTGACGTACATAGGAGTTGAAAGGAGAGCTTACATTGAGTTGATTGTAGTATTCATCCCGGATCCATGAATCTTCGGGTAGTTTTCCGCTCCTATCTAACTTGTTCACTTTCTTCTGTATTCTCTCCAGCTCCGCCCGTTTTCGTTCCACCCGCGCCGAGTCTCCTATGCCCATACTTCCATCCGGTGCCAGCACTAGATAACCATTCTCGGCGGGAAATTCGGCCCGTTGACGTATCGTTTCTTTCCCGGAGGATTGGCTGAACTCGAGAATCGGTTTATCTGGTCTGGGGTGATAGAGTTTACTAATATGAATGGTTAAAGGGGGTTGTGGGCTCTCGAAGAGTTGCACATCGTGATGTGATGCGAGTTCTTGAAGATACTTGATCATATCAGAGATTGGAGCCGGGTAATATAGATCGGAATGATTTTCTTGCGAAAGCCGTGCGGACCAGCCAACGATGGAAGTCAGAGCTGAGCATTGAGTGCTGCGAAGATCTTTCAAAAGGCTTCATCCCCTCCGCGTTTCTTTCAAAATAGTTTGGTTTTCTCACCTATAACTGATAGCAACGGAAACATTGCAAGGTATTGTTCTACGATGGAGTCAACTTCTCTACAACCGCGTAGGCTGAGTACACGAAGTCTCCAAGGTCCTTGAAGATAGTCGCCTTCTTCATCCCCTGTAAGTGCCTCAGCGAGTTTCTTCACTCCTTTTGCGGTGACTTTGGTCGAGGACACGTCCAGGACAACCAATAGGTGCAAACTTTTGAGGGCTACTATACTGTCGTCCGTTAGCTCCCTTTTGTTGCTCAGGTTGAGCACGGTAATCAAGGTGAAATGAGAGGATGGTTCGAGCATTTGTATGTATGGTAAGTGTGGATCGGCCAAAGGTAGCTCATAATCGAGGAACGTTTCGGGCAGGGTCTCCGTCCAGAAAAGTCGAATAATGGTTACCCAGAGTCGTGGATCCACGAATCTCCAGTTAACTGCCTTGCTACGGGGATGCATATGGGGTATGAGTTGTTGGAGAAGATCGGTTGCTTGGTCTTCGTCTTCATCCTCTGTTATGTTGGCCCCGTATGGCCTCGGAGGAGGCAGTTCATCCAGAAATGCCCCTCTTTCTGACGTGGAAAGGTATTTTATATAGACCAAAAAGCAGCAGAAACTCAACGAAGGCACGTTGCCGTTTGAAAAGGAAGATAATCCTCTGGGTGAAAGGTACTCCGGGAGAATCGAGTACGAAGCAAGCGATGATGGTATAACCTGTGATTTGAGAACTTGATTACCGGCTTCATCGTAGTCGACTTCAGTCTTTGAAGAGAATAGGGCGATCGGAGGGAGCTTCATGAAAGGCGGGCGAAATGTCGCGTCACGCGTTGTTGTTGACGGACATAGACGGATCTGGGTTCGAAATCAATGTTTTGAAGCTAACTGACGTTGTTGCCTGTGAATTGTAGAATTGTTTCAATAATTACAAGATGTCTGCTGAAGCCAAGCTGTGAGTCTAATTTACTCTACATCAGTACGGGTGATTACTTAAGAGAGTATAGCCAAAAGCTCAAAGTCACGGATCTCAAGGCTATCCTGACAAAGGCCTCATTGCCAGTCAGTGGAGTTAAAGCAGAACTTGTTTCAAGAATTCTTGCCAGTCCCGCAGCTATTAAAGCAGCTGGTCTAGAAGAGGAATCAACAAATGCTCCAGTAAATGCAGGAAAAGCTGCTGATGCTGATATGGTAAGCTCTAATTTATTGATTGATTACATCATTCCCGATCACTCACTTTTCCTCGGTTGAGAACAGGCAGAGTATGATGCTTCGCCGACTCCTGATGTTCCGAGTCAACCTGCAGCTACGACAGCACCAGTTTCTAGCCCTCCGAAACAATCCGAAGCTCCCACTACATCCGCTGAGCCAGCAGCTGCCTCATCTACCCAAACAGATACCGCTACATCCACTCCAAAAATCTCAGAGCTAAAACTTGAGAACGAAGCAACTGTTGATCCCGAACTTGAGCGGAAAAGAGCTCGGGCAGCACGATTTGGCATCCCGGTTGTTGAGGCCAAAAAGCCGCCTCCACCCAAAGCTCAGAAGGCAGCTCCCCCCGCTTCTAAAGGATCGACCTCCAAGACCAGTGCTGCAGCTCCTGCAGCTCCTTCAAAATCTCAGGGACCTGCAGATGACGTGAGTTGATGGTTATCAGACTATATCGAATGCATCTAAGTGACTTGTCCTACCTCCATTACAGTTAGAGAAGATGAAGACTCGAGCGGCTCGATTTGGTATTCCATTGAAAGCTCAAGAATCAAAAGAACCAAGCGCTTCCAAGCCATCTTCTTCCTCCGCAGCTGCTCCTGCTCCTGGTCCTGCCCTGCCCCTGCCAAACCTGCGTCGACCTCAAAAGCTGCTCCTGCAGCCGCCCCCGTCGTAGATCCAGCTGAAGAAGAGAGAAAACGTAAAAGAGCAGAACGGTTTGGTTTGAATGCAACCTCTGTACCGGTGAGGACTCATTCTATCAACGTACAATGTCCAAATTGATTGATTTCCTCATCCTCCCACAGCCTGAGAAAAAGCTCAAAGCTGATACTACTTCATCTTGAAATTGTTTAGATGCTACGTCAAGACTGTTGACGATCTATTAACGTAGGTAATAACAGGTAATAGCCATTTCGTTAAACAGGTCTAGTTATGTCGTCGGTCTTTGGTGCAAATAGTGCTTCGAGTTATTCGACTCCATCATTTCGGTAGCTCCCAGCGGTTACTCGCATTTCTTGACGGCTGAGCATGGAATAAATCGACTTGAATATGATCATCTTATAAATCGCACTAAGTGATCAGTCATTAGGCTGGTAAATTGTGGTACATTACATGAGTGACACATAAAGTTTTTGCGTTGGCATGTAGACAAACAACAAGAGTCACGTGCGACCTCTCGCTCAAACACACCCACATCTTTCTTCGTTCAAGTGGGCTGAAATACTTAAATTGCGCAGAGCCACCGAGTTCTGGTTTTAAGAACTCTCAAGGGTGGATATATAAAGCCTGTCGCTCAATCGTAGACTGATTTGGGATTGCCTCTTTACGATCACGGTATACAAAGTGTAACCATGATGGTACAGCAACTCTTCTGCAATCACTGTGGCGACCTGTGCCGCCATATCTACTTCAAAGTAAGTAAAAACCGAGGCACCGAATATTGTTACTCCAATTGAGCTTCATGTACGAGCAGTGCCTACAATGCCCATCATACACAATTGTGAGGCTCTGCGAATTTGTGGACCGCGACAGCACAGAAACCCTAATAAGTATGATCTAAAGTGTCAGCTATGCGTTCAAGACTCGGAAATTCGTAGCAAACATAGTCCAGAAAATCACATGTTCTTCGGTGAACCACAAACCAGTTACAGAGCCGAAACCCCGTCATGCAAAGGATGCTTAAGGGATGTATCACAAATGCGCCACAAATGTCTAGAATGTTCTTCATACGATCTCTGTGATCAGTGTTATCCGTAAGATCACGTTCGGCAGTCTAAAAGACTTGACACTGATAACATTGGTCTCTACGGATAGGGTATTAGGGAGAGATCACGGACATGGCTTTGCTAAAGTGACTTCACCATGGGATGTCTTTGTAAGAGTAGATAAAACTTGCCTGGCACGCCGCTTGCTAATAGCTTTGCAGTTCCATGGACCTGCTCTGTTTTTAGAGAATTCTAAAAACCTTGACAGTAACATTCGCTGCGACAGTAAGTTTCTCATTAATTGACCTCATTATACTCAACGTAGCTGATATTCTTACTGGCCAAAAGTCTGTCAAGGAGGTTTTGATCAGGGATCGTATTTCCTAAGGGTCCGCAGGAACGCACCAAGTGACAAAATCTGCACCACTTGCGAAGCCTCTGCAGACAAACCTGAACTCCGGGAATATCCACTGGTCAAAATACGAACGAAGCTCTCATTTTATACCGCCTCCTCAAATTCAAAACCACCCGCCGGCGCATTTTGCGATGTATGCAGTACGAGCATCTTTGGTGAACGATATAAATGTGTGGACTGCCCTGGTACGAGACTAGCACAACTTGATAACTTCTTTTACTGAAAATTCAGATTGGTAGACTACGATATGTGTGGTTCTTGCCTTGTCAAGCAGCGTTCGCGACATACAGCAGCCCATCGATTTATCGAGGTGAATCGAAGGTGTAATATATGCAAAGAAGCCATCATTGGAATATCCTATAGATGCAAACTTTGCCTTGATGGTGATTCTTCTGATTGATAGCATTATTATTCCCATCTGACAGGTTTCTGGTCCACAGGAGCCGGGCAAGTACATGACTTTTGTTCGGATTGTGCATTTGGTCCGAACAATACGCACGCAGCATCTCACCCCGCAGTCGCTCCGTTGTCTACCCTGGTCTGTTTTGGACCGTCATCCAATATTCGCCCGCAACTACATGAACCGGGCTCTCAGAATACCATCCATATCGGGATACGTTGTGACCTATGCAACACGTCCGAGCTAAAAGGATTAAGAATGAAATGTCTTGACTGTCACGACTTTGATACGTGCGCCACCTGTTTTCGGTCAGTATGCGAATAATTTCCAACGGAAAGGTTTTTATCATTATGAGTTTGTGTTATAGACGAACGCCATGGCTTCATCCAACACATCGGTTTGTCAAGATCTCGAAGCCATCAGACATAGAGGTATGTCACCTCACCCGATTCGGCAGTATTGTGTTGACAGGATGTGATTGCTGTAGAATAATCACACACGTGAGATTTCTCTTCACCAGGCTTTTTGTGACGGTATGTCAACTGCTTCTAGCTTTATCGGTACCTGAGATCTATTCATGGACCTTCTGCAATCAGGTTGTGACAAACAGATCATTGGGCGCCGGTTCAAATGTGTTCATCCGGAGTGTCCCGATTTTGATCTATGCCAAAACTGTGAATCCTCGCCCTTCTCAATGCATCCATCAAACCATGCGTTGGTCATGAGCGGGTCATCCTCTGGCAATTTCAATTTGGCAATAGTTGCCGCACTAGCAAGGAAAGCTATATATAGTCCCTCGGGACAAACACTCTCTTCTGAGACTGGAGGCCTAGGCCAAACAGAGAGGGCAGACAATACGCAAGACGGGAATCCGCCATCGTCTGAGACAGATTGCGTTGTCTGCCAGGACGCAAGGCCAGTCATGGCCAACATCGAATGCGGGTGAGTAATGACCAGTACTTCGGCCAAGATCCAATTTAAGATTGATGATAATTCGAAAAGGCACCTTTGTCTCTGTGAAACCTGTGCGAGAGAACCTTTGAACGGCTGTCCAATCTGCCGGGTGCCCATGGGGCGGCTCATCAGGATTTATAGATGATAGACGTCAGGCTTCAGTTTTCCGTGTGATCTAACTAGTCCATTCTTTAACATTGTTATCAAGGGATACGATAAATATGTTAGAGCGGATCTTAATGCGGCAAGCCGGTGAAATCCTGACATGCACCAGTAACTGTGCAGTCCAATCCCTCATCGAATCAAAACTTCAAATCCCGGCGATTCAGTGTCAATATGTGCATTTGAGTCCCGTGCTCCATTTTGCCCTCGCCCCACTGCAACGCTTATTTATGCGGTGCACCCATTCCTTCTTGATCACAGAATTACTGAGGCTCACCACGCCCGTTCAGCACGATGATTCCGTAGGGTCTACCTCCACAGCGTTATCTCAGATCTTGGACGGAGTTGAGACCTTAACTCCTTAGGCCATACCATCCAAAATAATACGCAACCTTGTTGCAACATCTACCGCGGCTCCGAACCCGGACCTAAGAGGTGTCGATGACAAAGGGGAAGATGATGTGACTGCCCTGGTGATACCGTACCTGAATCACTCACATCCCAATGAGCTATACTGATCACTGACGTCGTTCGCCGATCCAGGGATACCAAACCATTTAGCCTCGATGAGGTTCTGGTTCTCTGCGGTGAACGTAGATCTTACCAGGAATTGAGGGTTTGGATCAGAGAATTTGAACACCAGTTGCTCCCGGGTCGATCATATCGTTTTTAGCGGTTCTCCGCCCCGGTTATGACGGCTCAGCACTATGATATCCTAGTCAAACGTCAGCGAGCCATACCAAGAGCCACATCGCAAAACTATTTCGGTACCCAAGATTTGTCTGAGACCCAAGCACTGGTGCATCCTCTTTCTTTGCCACCTCACCCCATCTACCAAATGGGTGAAGGAAGGCACTCAAGGGCAGTTTAGCGGCACTTGTCTTCATATGTGCTCGGATTTATCCGCAGTCTTCACGGAACTTCATACACCGTGTGTTCTGGGTGGTGTAACAAGGAATTCTTGTCGAACCATGGCATCGGCTTAAGAACCCGATCTTTCAAGCAACCGAGATCACCTTATGATCATAAAAAATGATGATAGCAAATTCAAGCCAGACTTGTTGATGTATTTTGCTCGAACACGTGGGTGTGGGAGCTTGGTTAGGTGATCACTGCACTGATTTCTTAGGGACTTGGTAAGCAGATATCACCGCCGATGACGGATATCCCACATTATTCCCGTTCTTGAGGTTGGTTTGAATAGTTCCATTCTGAGACTTAAAGAACAGGATGTCGCAGATTTGGCAGGCGGTTTGAAGACTTGCGGGAACACCTCATATCGCGGAATAAATGGAGGCCATAGATTCACCCCTTTGACGTTTTTTAGACCCCAGCGCATGCAACAAACCACTGAACCCTACCCATTCATGAGATCTTCAAGTCCAACCGGCTCGATCGTTTCGTTCAGATCAGGTACGTCTAGTCCACTGGCTACCAGCCCACTCCGCCTGAGCACAATTCATCATACAACCATATTACGGGCCATTTCGCTTCAGAAAACGCGGAAAATATAGTATGCGCATGCATTTTATGATGCCCGTATAAGTTCTGAAGGTGCAGCTTAGGTTCGAGAATTTGGTGGGCGACTTGTCAGCTCGATAAATGAAACCTATATGCTTCCTTTGGCAAGTATTGTTCATGTAACATCAATTTGTGTCTTCTGAAGCATCAATGCCATTTCTACAGGATAGCGAGGAATACGGTGGGTCTTCAGCTTGCTCCTTCGGAGAGGTTGTTAGTCGAAGTGACTGATCATTGACTGTCTTCAGAGCGACTAGGGTACCAACACCGGGCGCTCACGTTGACATTAGATTCACTATATGCAGTCCCAGACTTAGTCAGGGCTGCGATGACTCCTGGGCAAAGACATACCCCAGCTGCAGTTGATATCGGCGCAGGTTCTGGACAATGGTGGGGTTTTTCAATATAACTGAACTATGCTTGAATTAACGACGGCTTAGGGCGATCGAATTTGCCCGAGAGTTCCCTCACGCTACTGTGGTTGGAATTGATTTAGTACCTCCCGCACCAAACCAGTGCGTAATCCCTTACTTTGATAATACCTAACTTACGCCCTTCAAATCTAGGATGATCCCCCCTAATTGCAGGTTAGTTCGCTGAGGGTCAGATCTGTTGTCACACTCATTCCATCTTCTTGACAGATTTGAAGTAGACGACGTGAATCTACCACTCTATCATTATGAAAAAGCATTCAATGTGTGCCACATGAGAAGCATTGATCACGGAATCACTGATTACGAAGGCCTGATACATAGTGTTGCCCAAATTTTGCGCACAAACGGCGTACTGCTGATGGTCTCCGGAGATAATCAACTCTTCTCGGAGAACAGGACTCCGATGCCGACTAACGTTCAAGAGGGCCAACCGGGATGGTGTGCAACCCAAGCCTTGTTCATAGCAGCGCAGCGCACTGCCCAGTGCGTAACTTAGATTATCTTGCTTGAATGGTTTCCCATTCATGATTTGTTATAGTGCGAGGGGCGCCGCGTCGGAGGCGAGGTACAAATGGCAAGAATGGCTTCTGGCAAGCCCATATTACACCTCCGCGGGCGTCGAAGATATATACATCCCTATCGGACCTTGGATGAATGGTATGGAGCTCAGAACGTAGACAGAATCGAGTCACTTAGCAAAAGCCCCCAATAGGTCTTGACAACCGCTGCATCTATATAGCGCAGCTTATGCAGATGACTGCCAAGCGAATACTATCAGCATTCAAGCCAATGTTACTTGCAAATGGGTATAATTCCGAGGTGCTAGATGCGTGGATAGGTGTAGGTTACTCTTTACCTCCGTGTTGACGTTTCTGCTGATCGCGAATGCTTTCTCAGATGGCGGTGAAAGAGGTGACGCAGATGAATCCGAGGTTATTCGCAAGATGGCGATTTGCATGGGCAGTGCGCAATTCAACTCCATGGACTGAGAGAGCACCTTAGTAATAAGGAGTATATTTACGGCGGATGGGGATGTCGACATGGATACCCTTGTAACACATCAGATCTATTAGAGTAGTGTAGTTAATTGAGAAGGGCCTTTTGAAGGTGCCAGGGTTGCAACAGATTTGAGTCATACTGCATTGATTGCGTCCAGGTTGAATCAGTACAGCATGGATGCCAACTCTATTAAACGCAATAACCATATATTACTCGTGATTGCCAGCATTTTTTGGCACTACAAATCTTTCCTCCATTTGTAGATTTCCATAGCGGGCTTGAGGCCCGAATCTTGCAGACGCTTCGCGACCGCTTCGGCTTTTCCGAACACCCTTAATAAGTTCCGTCCAGCAAGTCCCTCCAGGTCAGCAGCGCTCCAGCCCCGTCTATAGAGCGTTAAGAACTGAAGAAGCGTAAGCTTAAATCAGGGACAGTCGCAATGAGGACTCACAAGGTTAGGATACTTTGATACATCTTCCAGATCCTTGGGAACATGGAGTATGCCATCGAAGTCACTTCCAATACCAACACTACCAAAAAAGGTTTTTATCCTGACGCTTTTAACCACCAGGATGTTACTTACTGTTGCCTGCCCGCTACTTTGGCGACATGTTCTATATGATTGGCGACAACTTCGACATCTGCCTTGCCATCAGCGGCAATATATTCAGGCATGAAGTTGATCTTAGAGGGGCATCAGAATTAGATACGTAGCCGCGGGAGAGTAGTCTGTAGCTTACCATCACAAGAGCATCCTTTTTATTTTCACTTAGACCGATCATCTGTAAAATGTCATCAGGAACATTGCGAGAAACATTCCAAACTGCTCTGGCGGAAGAGTGAGACCAAATTACTGGTGCCTCCGAAAGTTGAAGGGCTTGTAAGGCAGTGGCATCAGATGTATGTGCAAGATCGACCAAAACTCCGAGCCTGTTCATCTCCTTAATGAGAGTACGACCGAAAGAACTAAGAAATTCATAAGCTTCGCAGGCAACAGACGTGGGGAAATTGCAGAGACATACCTAAGACCATTATGTCTTGGTGGAGGCACATCAACAAAGCCTCCTGAGTCCGCGAACGCATTATGGCACATGTGAGTCAACGTCACATAACGCACTCCAAGGGCATGGTACATCCGGAGCACTGCCAACGAGTTTCCAAGCTGGTGTCCACTAAAATTGGTGTGAGTGAACCGCAAACTCAATTCCCTGATCACCCTCCTACCCTTCTACTCCAAGAAGACTTGCTATCTTCCCTTGATCCATCGCTCTTCGTATGCCAGCGGTACCATAGACAAGTTCAAATGTCTAAATGTGGAGATCAGCATTGATCCAATTAGCAGTATGGAAACATCCTCACATCGGAATACCTGGAAATCAACCCTCGAGCAACGTCAATCTGCTCCAACGTATCCCGTACGCTGAAATCCGGATCCGTATAGTGATCCTTCTCATCACCTTCACCACCATCATTCCCATCCAACCAATTTTCGTTCTTGGGGCATTGGACGTATACACTCCAGAAAAATCCTCCCACTCTTCCCTTTCTCAATCGCGGGATATCAACATGCCCAAAAGTTTTTTCATGAAGGTCGAATGCAGATATATTGTTATGGTAGTACCATCGAGCTGCTTCTGGCAGGTCTATTAACATCGACCATGATTATGAGTACGTCGTCCTGAGAGAACGAACAAACTACTTGCCTATATGCCCATCCTGATGCAATCAAGCAATGAAGTGACGTAATGTGATGGATAAGCAAGAAACTGCTGACAATGCGCAGAATAGTCACTCACAATAACGCCTACTCTCTTCATGATAGCATCCACAGCTTGTACCGGGTCAGCAGGTAAATTATCCCCATAATCCCGTCGACCCCGCTTCCAATCATCGAGTAGCAATGCACCTCCAAAGATGGCAAACGCCAGCAAAACCAAGGCTATAGC